>PVIU01001222.1:0-228978 GCA_004026605.1 Ondatra zibethicus | reverse complement strand
AGGGGGATGCTGGGGGTGGAAGGTTTAAGCAGGGATGATGGGGCAGGGGGATGGGTGAGAAGAGGAGATGCAGGCAAGGCAAACCTAAACTAAGTGTGGAGGAAAGAGCCATGAGTGGGGGTGGGGGCGAGGGGTCAGTAAAATGCTCAAGGATGAGGATGTACACTTGGATCTCCAGCATTGTGAAAAAGCCATGTGATGTAGTCAGTGACCCTAGAGTCCTTGAAGCTCAGTGGCCAGCCAGCCCAGCTGAATCAAGAAGCTCCAGGCTCAATGAGAGCGCCTGTCTCAGAAAACAAGGTGCAGAATGATTGAGGAAGATACCCAGTGCTGACTTACAGCCTATGCACACCCATGCACACATACACACAAACATGTACCCACCCCCCCACTCTCTCTAAGTACATATTTTAAAAGTGTAAACACGATAGACAAATAAATAACAAAAAGTTAAAAAGTTGACCTGGCTACATTGATATGTGATAAAATAATTCCAAAATGAAAAGAATGATTACAGGCACCAGGAATCATTGCACGACGATAAATGGGAAAATCCCATAAGCAGATTTGGTGGCACAACTTCGGTGTCTACAAGGCTAAAATTGAGAAGAGGAGAACAGGAAGTTGATAACTCTGTAATGACGGTGAGAACTTTTGATACATCTGTCTCAGCTGATAGAACAATAGATAGAAGGATGAGGACGCTGGAAGGGCCACCTCTTTACCTGAGAGGATCTTCCCTTAATGACAAGTGAATACCATTGCTCTTAAGGACCCGTGGGATAGTTACCAAGATTGTGCAGGCAAGACTCAACCCAAATAGAAACCTTTGTTTTTATCAGACTGTTGTTTGAATAGAAATCACTTCCACCCATCGGGTGGTGACAAGGCCCTCTCACCTTTTAAAGTCCCCAGACAGGTTCCTCTCTCCTGTTACGCACCCTACACGCTCTCACCCGGACGGTGTGGCCTGCACAGTGCTTTCTTCTCTAGCTCTGCTTAACTTTCAGCCCTGTTGCTGGTGACCTCCCCACCTCAGCAACCTGAGGATTGCTCTCTCCAGATGTTTGGTTCAGTAGAGTTCTGCCGCCTTTAGGGTGAAGTGCAGATTCCTACCGTGGCCCGGGAGGCTTTTGTGGTCTGGTCTCTGCCTAGCTCTGTTGCCTTGTCTAACTGGGCTCTTTATACGTGCCCACCACCCCGCCCTTTGCGTGCTTCTTCCAGGCCTTAGCCCAAAGCTGACAGCATCAGGTTCTCTCTCCCCTTCCACTCTAGCTTGGCTAATCATACTCACCCTTCAAAAATTCAGCTCTCACTTTCCTCCTTCAGAAACTTCCGTGTGGACACACGCCCCAACCTTGACCTCCTAACGCCTGTCCGCACCACACACGCCAGGTCAGATGTTGGTTCTCTGGACTCCCTTCAGCAGCACTGAGGAGTGTCACTGTCACCTGTGTTCCTCTGTCACACCCGCCCATGGATTCCTGTTGCTGGGTAAGCACCAAAACCTTGCTACAGCCTGCATGGCTGCTGCGGGTCCAGGCGGTTCCCCCTACCTCGTCTTCCACCCAGCTTCCTCTGCGGACCTAGAGAGCACAGCCCTCCCTCCTGCCCTGGGCTGCCTGTGCAGGCTCTTCCGACTGGCTGGGATACTGTCCTTTCCCTATTTGTCACCGGATCTTAGTGCCCTCATCAGTTCCTTCAGAAGCCTTTTCTGCTTCCGAGAACCGAGCCAGGCTCCTCCTGTCCTCACAGACCCATTCTCCCCATCCCTTCATAAGTTTTTAATTACATCTTCATGCTCGTGATTATTTGTTTAATATCTCCCTTCATCACTAGACTGCCAGTTCCGTGGAGGCAGAAACTTGTCTGTCTCTCTCGCCATGGTATAACCAGGGGCTGGAAAGATGCCTGGTACCTAACAGGCCCTTGACAAATATTTGTGGGGTGAGTGAATGAATGCGTTTTAACTATGCTCTTGACTGCCCGCTTCATTAGCCTCTGCAGTTCCGAGACAGAAGCCGCTGACTCCCTTTGCCTCTAGAACTTGGCAGACACCTAGGCATGTCTGTCCTGATGGAAACGTGTTATCAGAAGGCCTGATTAACAGGGGGTGTCCTGCAGATGCTGACAGAGAAGCTGAGCCCAAACCCTTACAGGGTGTTTTCGTTGCAGTCGCGTTACATAGGAAAAACCCTCCGAAGCAGTCCCTGTTCCCGTCTGTAACGATCATTTCCTCGCTTCTTCAGAAGAAATGCTCTCAAAATTACTGCGTCCAGAAGGGAAGGGTCAAGTCTGGCCTCCATATCTGACCAAAAAATGATTGATAGGGCTGTAGAAGGATTCCAGGTCTCCTTATTTCTACCACAGAGCATCCGAAGGCAGGCACACCCTCAGTGAAGGAAAGTTTGACTGCGGGGAGGGAGACAGAGTGTCCCAGGTCTCCTTGTTTCTCCTGCTATGTCCTTGGTACTCTGTATGGATCAGAGTGTGATGGGGCTGGCTGGCCTGGGCTGGCATATCAGCCTGCTGTCCCTGAGCCAGCTCTCTTCCATGAGCTGAAGTTCTTTTTCCATTATTGACAGTAAACTGTGTACTCAGCTGTGGGGTGAACTTCGACGGGAGTGTGCAGGAGTTGAACCCTTCAAGTTCTTGAGAGATCATTAAAGCCCAAGCAGAAACCATACTGCCATCTGTTAAGCCATCGTTACTAGCTTGAAATAAGCTCTGGTGAGAATGCTTCTATCACAGAAATGGCTTCATAAACAAGACTGGACCAGTGGCAATATCCGCGAACATGTTAACATGGAAGAAAAAATTTCATGGGGCCCCACCCTAGACAAAGAGCTACAGGCAACTAATGACAGCTCAGAGGAGAAAGGATGACCCCCCTTATTGACTGCCCATTGCAGAGTGGTCAGCCTTGAAACCGTATGTACAAACAACAGAAACAGACTCAACAGATTATATTTATATACTTGTGCATGTGTGTGTGTGTGTGTGTGTGTGCGCGTGCACATATGTGTGTGTGTAAGAATAATAATCAAAGGAAAAGGCTCTCATCTTGGGGGGCGGCTGGTAGGAGGGCACCTAGTAAGGGCCAGATGGAGAAAAGGGAGGAAGGTGGGAAAGTGATGAATTCTATTCAATTAAAATGATATTTTTTAAAATGCTGATCTTTCTTGTCTTTCTACCCATCCCCCACATGGCTGATTTATCAGCCTACCATTTGACTTGAGTTTAAATCTTGTTGGGTATTCATTAGTAAACTATTCTTTCTCATAGAGCCTCAGTCTCCTCATAAATGGCTGCTGTACTGAATCATGGTGAGTCTTTTTTTGTTGTTGGTTTTTGTTGCTTGTTTTTTGAGACAGGGTTTCTCTGTGTAGCCCTGACTGTCCTGGAATTCATCCTGAAGACCACCAAGCTGGCCTCAGATTTACAGAGATCCCCCTTCCTTTGCCTCCCCAGAACTGGGGTTAAAGGGATTGATGGCTACAGCTCATCTAAAGTTCTGAGCCTGGCCCCAGAAAATGTGTGAGCGTTTGAATGATGCTAACTTGATTATCACCATGCACAGACTCAGCCATCCATGATGTTGATTTAGAACAAGCTTAAGTCTTAACATAGCAGTGCTTGAAAAGTATCTCTCTGCTAGGATGGAATGAGCCATCATGACTTACAGGCGGCAATGTTGTCTTTTCATGTGCTTAGCTCAGTGGTTCTCAGCCTCCCTAATGCTGCGACCCCTTTTACACAGTTCCTCATGTCGTGACTCCCAACCATATATTTATCTTCATTGCTACTTCATAACTATAATTTTGCTACTGTTATAAATTGTAATGTAAATGTCTTGTATGTAGGTTATCTGATATGAGACCCCTCTGGAAGGGTCATTTGACCCCAAAGAGGTCACCACCCACAGTTTGAAAAACACTGGTTAAATGGACATGCTGCACAATGATGGGCTCTCTCTGAGTTTCGTAGGGTTGAGGCTTGTGTTGTCCATGATGAGAGAGGGGCTGAGGTTTTAACAGTCTTTTTCTCCAGTCTTTTCTTTTAAGCACTGGGAATTGAACCCAGTGTCTCCTACATGCTAGGCAAGTTCACCACCATTGAGCTACCTCCTTCCTCTCCTCTCCAGTTCTTCAGGAGCTTTCTAATCCCAGGGAGCCCCCAAGTTACTGGGCGTACACTGTTCCTGGGCTGCCAACATTAGACACTTGAGGGAGATCAAGATGGCATACTTCAGGTGTCAATTACTTCTGCTCCTTGTGTCTGCCATAAAGAGGATGCTGCAGATGTCCTGGGAATTTAGACAAAGAAAGGAAAAGAAAACCCCCAAGTCCCTAGTTCCCAATCAAAATCTTAAAAAACTAGAAATACTTTCATAACTGACATTGTGGTAAAGCCTTTCTATTTCCAGTCCTTGTTTACCCATGTAATGTTAAGCTCTGTTAGGGAACTGTCTAAGACCCTACTGGGGTTGTTCCATGGTGTACAATAGATGAGCCATTCTAACTTCTTTTTTAAAAAAAAACTTTCTAGATGGTTGTGTTATGTAATTGTGGCTGACCTGGAACTTACTATGTATGCCAGATAGGCCTCGAACTCACAAAAGTCTCTTTGCCTCTGCCACACGAATGTTGGGATAAAAAAGTTGTGCCACTGTGCTTTCTGCCCTTAAGATGGCTATATCTGCCTTGCCAGACTCGGCCAGGTTCCAGAGAAGGCCACTGTTGCCTGGACTAAATGCAACTGGCAAGAAGTGGGACTGTCATCTAATCCAGGTGCTTCACCGAGCCACCCAGTCTTAGCCTTTGCCTTTCCATCCCTCCACAGAGACGGAGAGAAGCAGATGCGCCTCCCAACATCTTTTCTTTGTCCTCTACTTGAGATCTTTTATTTTCTGCACTCTGACTTATTCACCCCCCAACCCCCATCAAACACCTCCCCACCATAACACCATCATCCAACCGGAGGTCAGGCATTCTTTTAAGTGCCTGCAGAGAACAGAATCCACATGGAAAGGAAAAGCAGAGGCTGCCTGGCGCAGCGGTGCGCTCTGCTGGCTCCGGTTCTGTCTGAATTTTAATGGGACACTCTGGTTCAGCGTGTCCCGAAAACCTGTGCACATCTTAAACCAGAATATCCTTCCTGCAGACTGATGCATTAAAGCTGGGGCTTAGAGCCAAATGTTAAGTGATTCTACAGGGGCTCTTGCAGCCCTCACTCTCCTTCCTTCAACCTCGTCAAACCTCGTCTTACTGATGTGTCTCCAAAAATCTTTTTAATCTGTTGTGCAACTTTACAGTCTCCAGGAAGGGCCCAGCAAGGACATTCCTTACTCCAAGTCAGCTGACTTCCCTGCTCTTTAGAAGACCGCATTTGCAGAGTCTTTTCAACCCCCCAGCCCCCACCCACTCTTGACCTAGAAATCTTAAGCTTCTTTTGAAGCTGTGTGCTTGTTATCTATTTGGACTGCAAAAGGCTTGCCTTACCATGCATTACCCAATAGCCTGCCCTGGCTACAGCCACAAGCAGTAAAAGTTCTTAAACATGTATAGTGTATCAAACATGGTCCTAAATATGCTGTATACATTAATGAATTCTCAAAGAAATTCTGTTAGAGAAGCATTGCCTCCCATTCTGCTTAACAAGGTGATAAATAAATAAAAGTAATAGTTTCAATCCATAAATGTATCCTGGCCTGTTACAGTGTTAAAAGTTTAAGATCTGAACCTAAGGTTTTCTTATGCCAAAGTCTATGATTTTAATCATGGATTTAGTGTAAGCAAGAGAACAAATGTTCTTTGAAATGGGTGACCCTTCACCTTCTCTGTTCTTTGTAACCTACTGACTGCTGTAACTTATGCAGCCCTATGAACAATTTCAAAGAAGGGGCATTTGCTTTCATGCAAGTACAGTCTGCCCTGACAGCTGTCCCTTCCTGTGGTGCTGTAGTGACTACCACCAGGCTGTTCTTCTGATGCCTCAAGGTGACCCAGGGTCACATGAGATCATCTTGGCCCTCATCAGGTGCTCAGTTGCCATGCTGATAAGGACTGGGGCAAGGCCAGAACCTATTTGGAAGAGGGCTGACTTTAGAAGATTGGAGATGCCCCTGCAAAGGGAGACCTCTCGCGGTCTGAGACTTGGATTTTGGTTTCTGTGGTTTCGTTAACTCCTTTTATGACTGGCAAGTCACTTGACCTTTCTGCTCCTCTGTTGCTTTGCCTGGGACTGGGAATGGAGTTCAATGAGGAAGGTCATGTTAAGCATGTAGGCTCTAGGTTCCATCTCCAGCCGTATTGTAGCCAAGAAAAACCAAGAGTGCCGGTCTTGTGATGGTGCTGTGAACAAGCAGAATAAGGCCTGGGCAGGAGGTGACACACAGTGAGTGTCAGTAGAGGCTATTATTATATCGCTCATCACACTCGGTGTCTCGGGGGTGTTGCTTCATTAAACTATTAAGGCATTTGGAGTTTTACGGAGCAGCTTGAACAAATGAGCTTCTCTCAGGGACTCGTCGAGGACTGCTTTCTACTCTTCCTGCAAGCTACATAATCACCCCATTTTTCTCAACCCTAGACAGCTGTGATGCGGAGGGACTGCACAGTTCGGCCAAGGAAACCTGCTGCTCAGCCAAGAGTAAAGCCCTCACCCCTGAGGCATTTGTTTATGACATTACCTCACTATGGGGCAGCCTTACTTCCGATAGCCCTGGCTCACTCGGAATGCGATGAAGACAAAGGACAAAACTCACGTTTTGGCCAGACAGATGTTATCCAGGTGTCTCTGGAAGAGGAGGTGGCAGGACTAGCGTGCAGCTGCTGTTTAAGGTACTTGGGTACCAAGGGAGGAGTGAAAACCTGTGGAGCTTGCTCACGCATCTGTCTGTTCTGGACCTTGAAGGAGAGCTATGGAGGCCCCAGCTGGAGCCTGAGAACTCCAGGCCAGGAGCCAATGGCAGAGCCAAGGCCCATGCTTTGCCAAGGGACCCTGTGGGTGTCACAGCCAAAAGGGCAGGAACAAAAGAGCTCAGAGCTCTGGTGCAAGCATTCCAGGACTGTTTCTGCAGGGACTGCATTAGGAACAGTGGCACAATTGTTCCCTTTGGCATTCTTCTTTTTAAGGAGTTGGGTTATTCTTAGCAATCCCTTGTCTTTACCAGCTCTCTTCAGCTCCATATGAACAGTCCCCAAAGGGCTATTTTTCTGTTTGCACTGCCTTTTAGTGCTGCCTGTGGCTCTCAGGATCTTATAACATAGCTTTCCATATACAGGTCCCCATACAGCTTAGCCCCTGGGTGGGTATTATGGGATAAAAATGGAGCAGGAGAACAACATTCTCACCACAGGTCCAGTCTTAGATAAGGATGAAATCACTTGGAAGTGAGCGGAAATCTTAGGCCCAAGAACTAACGTAAGAGATGAGTCTGCCCTGGTATCTCCTGCCTCCAGGAAGGTCAAGACACCATTTCTCAGAAAATGCTGAGGGCAGGTAGGTACCAATACCACCCCTCTGTCAGAGGCCTGTCGGTGAAGGTGACTCAAGCTTGGCTGGTAGCTCAAAGCTCTCAGTTGTCCAGGTCTCATGAGCTCCTTCCTCATTTGTTCTATCTGACCTTCCAAAGCCATTTCATGTTGTAGGAACCAAAGAACCGCTGTGTTGGGTGTGGTTGCTTGAAAAGAAAAATGAGACACTTAAGTTGTTGACCTTTGAAAACAGATTAGGCAACAAGGAGAACAGAGAGGCTTCAAAGGGTCTCCTGTTTTCTTTCTGCTTCCATAATTCTCCTGGACAGCCAAGGATCTACATTCCCGGATCCTCCCTGGTCTTGGCAAGTTCCAGGGGACTCTTCTAGAGTTCTATAAATCTGAGTCTTTGGATGGGTCCATGGAGTGGGGCAGAAAGAATGCAGAACTCTTCCCAGTAATTTCATCCTACGTGCGGAGTCCCCAGTGGTGCGATGTTCCCATAGGCCTGATCTTATAGGAAGTAAATATATATATATATATATATATATATATATATATATGGGTGTTGCTTTTCGACATTGTTCTCCATAGGGCTAGTCCTTACACTGTAAGATTTCACAGCGCAGAGAGTTTGATTGACAGGAAATCCTTATTAACACCCAGAATTTTGAGGCGGAGCTTCTGCCTCTTCAGCATCAAATTCTGTTGTGCCACCTTCATCTGAGGAAGCTCTCCTCACTGCCCTGCTTCATCTCAGATCCTCATTACCCTCCTTCATCTCGGACCTAAATATGTCATGGTATGGTAGTTTATGATGATTATGACTGTCTGTTTCACTACTATACACACACACATACACACACATCCCTGTCCATACATATATGTTCATATACACACAAACATGTGCACAACTCATTAGGTTTCATATCAGGTTTGTTTTGTTCACATTATATTTTCACCATTTTTACTCAACCTGTCTTTTCATCCTTGTTCTTATCATTATTATTGTTATATTTTTAATATAAATATTTACTCCATTACATTGATTTTGTTTGTTTGTTTGGCTGGTTGGTGTTTTTAGACAGGGTTTCTCTGTGTAACAGTCCTGGAACTCCCTTTGTAGACCAGGCTGGCCTTGAACTCACAGAGATCCACCTGCCTCTGCCTCCCAAGTGCTGGAATTAAAGGCTTGTGCCATCACCATCCAGATGAATTTTCACAAAATGCTGCATGGTTGCTAAGTAAGCCTACAGCAATGGCTTCCCTCATGTTAACCCCAGTCCCGGGCTTATTAGCTGTCTGGCATTTTTGAGGTATACCAATCAAACTCTGACGCCCATGAAAGCTTAACAAATGTACACCTCCATTACCAACTACCTTGCCAATTTTTGCACTGACCTATACACCATCAATCAGTCTTATTTTCTCAAAGAGTCTGCTTTTCTTATATGATTCTCCATCCATTTAAAGTGCAGTGTCAGAAAGAGAGAGAGAGAGAGAGAGAGAGAGAGAGAGAGAGAGAGAGCATTCTAAAAAACCCCTGCTAAAAATTCAATTCAGATTGGTCATTCCCTTGCTTAAAAATTTTTTTATAACTTTGTATTTTTATAAAGCAAAATCTAAATTCTGATATGACCTATATGATGCTATGTGGGCCAGCACATCCTCACACTAATTTGTCCCCACATTCCAGCCTCTCCATCATCTGTTCTTGGATCCTGACTTCACTGTGGTCTACACCACACAGCCCTCCAACAAACTGCTCCCTTTCCAACAATGGCCTTCCCCAAGAGTGGCTACTGGTTGGCTTCTACTCACCTTTTAGATGACGTCTGAAATGCCACCTCCACAGAGACTTTCCTTGACCTCCCCCCCCAAGTTTAGTGTTCTTCTTCTGTACATTCTCTCTCTCCCTTTCTCTTTCTCAAAAGATATTAATTCTTGAAAGACTTATGTGTATGAATATTTTGCCTGAATGTATGTATGTGCACCATGTTCATGCCTGATATCTGCAGAAGTCAAAAGAGGGTGTGGGATCTCCTGGAACTTGAGTTTTGGATGGTTGTGAACACCATGTAGCTGCTGGGAATCAAACCTGAGACCCTGCAAGAGCAATAAGTGCTCTAAACCACTGAGCCATCTCTCCAGACTCTATGTAGCTTCCTGTTCTTTTGCTCCTTCAGTGCTTACCACCACTTATAATTAGCTATCTATCTATTAGCTCTCTGAGTTCTTTTTCGGTGTGTCTCTTTTCTGTGAGCTCCTGGGGTGGAAACGATTTTCCTTCACCTCCTTCTCAGTCCTCAAGGGTTGGTTCAAATACTTGTTAGGTGATGAGCAAGAAGGGGGAGAGGGCATGAGCAGATAAATGAAAATTTCGGATTGCAAATTCTCGACCCGAGAATCTGCCACCCTGAAGGGCTTTCATGCCCTGCTCTACTCTCTGTTGTGATGAACTTTGCACTTCTGAGACAGGTGGCTTTTCCCCCTCGATGATTTTTTATAGAAAAAAGAGGCAAATATAGAGATAATTGTTGGTTCTCACTCATCAAGTCCCTGTTACCTATCACCAACATCCTCTTGAGAGTCTGCTACCCAATTTCTGGGAACCACAGGAAACAAGTCGACTGACCACTTGAAATGATCCTGCAAAAATAGCCCGGATTTGACCTTCTTCCTGTGAAAGGGTGCCTTTCCTCAAGGCAAACATTACAAAGAAATTTTATCTGCTTTTCGGAGCTTCTCTCTTCAATCATTCTCTCAGTGGAATCTATCTGGCCAGACTCGGATCTCCATTTCCGTTCTGCAATCGCCCCCATGCTGGCTGGGTCATTGCTTTAGTCAATTGCTCGTTTATTATTTTGATGCTATTGTTTATGCATCAAAATGGAAAGATGCGAAGAAATCAAGCCCCTTCCAGGAAAGGAGGGGCTTTCCTCCCTGAGCCCAGGCCCTCTCCTGCCTTCCCCGAGGTTCCTGATGCTTCCTTGTTCTCTGTTCTCTTACACAGTCCCCTACTTGGACTGACCAAGCTGCAGGAAGCAGTTGAACTTAGCTTTCATTATCTAAAGGGAACTAACTCTGTAGGGCAATTACCAACATTTCCCATAAGTCTAAGTCAGCCATAAGTTCCTCGAAAGAAGAGTGTCACTGACACATTATGCCACTGGTTATGTCCTGCCTGCTGGGTGCTTTAGGTTACAAATAGAATCGCAGTTCTTCTGGGGAGTTGGATCTCAAACAAGAACTTTCTCCTTGAACAACAAAAACATGGAATCCTGGAAGGGGCTTTCTTTTACTACCACAGAATCTCTGAGACATGTCTACTTCTGTACCACTGGGGTATGGTGCCCCATTCCTGGGAAAGTGGGATAATTTTTTGATCTTTTGTATCAATTCAACAAATAAGCAGGAGGTGGAAAATTCACCTAGGTTGCTTTAAATATAAGGCTAAGACTGGAAAACTGGAATATATATGTAAATAATAATGAAAATGTTTTTAGGGTATATGATTACTTCTGCCAGAATTAACTCCCATTAAATTCTTATGTAATCTAAGCTGGCCTTGAACTCTCTGTGTATTAGAGTCTTGCCTTGATCTCCTGATCTTTTTTTCCTCTATCTCCTAAGTGCTGGGTTTATAAGTTGTGTGCTTTGGTGCTGGGCTCTTCTGTAAATTTTTGTGTTACAAATGTAAACATTTTGCAAAGTGAAGTTATATAAATATAAATATAAGTGTATCATCCTGGTTAATACTGACTGTCAACTTGACAGGATCTAGCATGTCTGAAGAGATGAGCCTCTTGGTGTGTCTGTGAGGGATTTTGGTTATATCAACTGGGGAGACCCACCCTAACTGTGTGTGATAGCATCATGTGGGGTGGAGTTCTAGCCGAGAACTAGCATTCAGCATTGTCTACTTCCTGAGTGAGGACACAGTGAGAACAGCAGCTTCATGCTCTTGCCACCGTCCCCTCTCTGGCACTGGACTTTCTCCTCAAACTTTAAACCAAAATGAAACCTTCTTTACTCAGACTGTTTTTTGTCAGCATCTTTTATCACAGCAACATGAAGATTAACTAATACAGAAAATTGGAACATGGTTTGCGATAAAGCTGACCATGTGGTTTGTAAGCCTTTTGAACTGGTTTGTTGGAGAAATGTGGAGGAATGCTAGATGCTATAAGCAGAGCTTAGTGGGTCATTTTGGTAGGCATTTGGAAAATCAGAAGGCTTTCCTTATAAGGCCTTTTCCATTTGATTGTAAGCACCAGGAGAGCAGGGAGATGCACTGTAATTGTTTACACTAGCAACTCCAAATCTGGGGACCTGGCTTCCTATCTAGCTTGGCATCAACTCACTGGTAACTCTAGGCAAGTTCCCCAAATCCCCTGAATCTCAACCTTCTCTCTCATAGACTGAAGACAGTAATAATCCTGTGTAACATGGCCAGGGAGAGTAAATGATATCATGTACGCAACATACTCAGCATACACAAAGAGCTCAGTGAACGTGATGAGCTGTTGTCAACTTCCCATTCTACCCGCCACAGGTCTCTGTTGCCAGGGTCAGTTCAGGCAGTGCTAACTTAAGCAAATAAATAGAACCCGCCCCTCCCCACTTGTGCTAGATGATGGATAAGCAGCTTTCATCTTTCTGCATGCCCAAGTCTGATGTGTGGCATTTTTCTTTGCTCAGTGTCTTTGGAATTCCTGGGAAATTTGAGCTTCCCCTCCCAGCTGCCTCTCCTTTTATCAGCACAGGACCCACCATAGGGCTTGGACCCTGAGCTCACACCCTGAGCTTTCTGCTCGGTATGGCCTATCTTCCTGGGGATTATGACAAAGTCCCTTTTCCTAGTTCTAATGTACCAGGACAGTAAGCTTGGTAAGCCATGTCTAGCAAGTTACCCCATTGTGTGGATCATGGGCCTCGGTAACTCTCTTTTGGTATTAAGATAAAGAAAAGTGGTTCTGCTTAAGGGGAACAAACTTGATTATTTTTCTTCCTTTAGCAAAGTCACTGAAAGTCCAAATCTACCGTGTGTGTGTGTGTGTATGTGTGTGTGTGTGTGTTTGAAGCAGTAGCCAAGGAACACTGTGCATTTCAATGTTTATTTTTCTTTCTTTCTATTACTCTTATTTCCTTTACTGAATAATTGTTATTGCTACCAGGGGAGGAGAAAGCAAAACAGAGCATGGGGCTCCTTGCTCTGTTGCATGGCAAGAGGCTGGGTTGTGCATGAGCACCTGGACATGACCTGATGTTTGTGGGTTTCCTCCGAGGCTTTGCATTGATGGGGCCTAATACAAAGGCCCAGACATGTAGCAAGTCTTATCTGTCCTGGCTTCCAGCTCCCAAATAACCACATGGAGACTTCTTATTAATTATGAAAGCTCAGCTGATAGCTTAGACTTGTTTCTAACTAGATCATATAAGTTAAATTAACCGATTTCTATTAATTTACTTTCTGCCTCGTGGCTTTGTTACCTTTACTCTGTATTGCTCATGCTGCTTCCCTGCTTCACTGTGTCTGGCTGGTGACAGTGACTCTATCTCTTCTTCCCAGTGTTCTCTCTGCCCCGAAGATCCTGCCTAGCTATTGGCTGAGTGACACATCTTCACAGTGTAAAACAAGGTTAATCCACAACACAGACCATTGTGAACTAAGCCAGCAAGTGGTCCTGAAGAATCAGCTAAGGCTTTACCACAGCACACAAGCAGGCAAGTCTACCATAGATGAAGAATCAGCTAAGGCTTACCACAGCACACAAGCAGGCAAGTCTACCATAGATGAAGAATCAGCTAAGGCTTACCACAGCACACAAGCAGGCAGGTCTACCATAGATGAAGAATCAGCTAAGGCTTACCACAGCACACAAGCAGGCAAGTCTACCATAGATGAAGTGGTACCCGGCACTGAAACAGGGCAATATTGTTTTGTTTTAGCTTCTTCCTAACCTCATTTTTTTTAAACATTGCTTCCAAGAGTTCAGGAATCTGATGTGTATTCCTTCACCTAGCATGCATTTAATGAGCACCTGGTAGTACCAGGCATGGGGAAAGGAGTAGAGATTAAGACACACGCAATGAAGCACTCTTGAAGTTCAAATTCCAGTAGGAAAGACGCAAGGGATTCTGGATGAACTGGGCATTAGAACAACAAAATGAAGGTTTTCAGGGAGCCACATGTCAAATGATCTATAGAGCCTGAGGGATGGCAAGATTGGGAGGCAGTAGAGAAAGGCACGTGCAAAGGCACTGAGTTCAGAAAGAGCATATTTCCATCGAGGAACTAAAGTGTCCATCATGGAGGAGGGGGGCAGGCTGTGGCTGGGGCAGTTGACAGGTTACTTGGAGCCTTGTGGCCATTTATTGACAGGACTGTGGGAAACCACCAGACAAGGCAGAATGGGGAGTGACATCATCAGATTTGCAATTTTCAAAGGTCACTCTGCCTACTGAATGGAGCAGCGGGCAGGTGGAGCAAGGATGTTCATGAAGAAGCCCATACAGTGGGTAAGGGAGCCTCCCATGCGTGGGTGTGGTAAGGGAGCCTCCCATGCGTGGGTGTGGTAAGGGAGCCTCCCATGCGTGGGTGTGGGCCAGGTGCAAAGCCGTTCTTCACAGCTGCCTGACCAGAATATTTTGGGGACATCGGTCCAGGCACCTTCTCCAAGAAGATGGCAGTATGTTGTGGGAACACGGGACTCAGATGTTAAGCAGCTGCCTGAAATGAGGCATCATGATGGCTCACAGGGTGACTCCTGGCATAGGAGTCAGATCACTCCATTGTGCCAGGCTGGACACTGGGACTGTTGGCCACTGCTCTTCTGCCTGTCTTCTACTCACAGGAGCCTGGACAGACAGACAGTCCTTCAGCAGAGGAGTGTGACCTCAGGAACTGCCTTTCCAGCCACACTGCTCTGACTTCTCTGACAACTGCTGCCATTCCTATGAGGGGTATGGCTAGGGAAGACAGCCAGTGCTCCAGATGCCGCCCCACTTCCGGTTCCTCCTTGGTAATGCCAGAGAAAACGGCTGAGACCCTGCCTGGCTTCTGCCCCCCTAATCCCACCCCATTCTCTGGCGGTGACTACACCTGCAGAATTTATATTCTAGCTGCTTCCTGCGGACCCACTAGGTTTCTAAGCTGCACTGGTCTTGAGCATCACATCCACCAGTGGCTTCCAGTTCCAAAATATGCCAATCTTGTGCTCACCTTGGATTTTGCTTCCCTGTTGGCCTGGACCTCTCTGTAGCAGCCCTGTCAATCACCCCCACCTACCTTGGAAAGACAGGTTATGTCTGCTTCTCCTCAGACTCAGTGTGAGCCTTATGCTTGCTGTTTGTTTCTATTAGGTAGAGCCTCTGCCTGTCTTGCTCAACTTTTTATTCCCAGTAGACCTGCTAGACGCATATAAGACATGCTTAATAAATATATTGACACATATACAAAATACACAAACCAAAAATTAAAATTTAAAAGAAACACAATTTGCGGTTTCATTGAAATATATATATAACTACTTAGCAGTAAATTTTAAAATATGTATATGTAAGACCTGGGCATCAGAAAGTACAAAAGAGAAAGTAAATAAATGGAGAGTTATGAAACATTCAGGGTCCAGAAGCCATTTTTAAATGTAAACTATTCCTGAACGTCTCTGTGAGCTCAAGGAAATGTCAATAAAAATGAGTGGAAAAAAATATAAAGACCAACTCAAAATGGATTAACATCTTATGTGTAAAACCAGAAACAATAAAACGATTAGAAGAACATACATAAGAAAAAACTTCTTAACAATGGTCGGAGTAGGGTTGGAAAGAAAGAACAGGAAAAAAAAATCAGGCAATAATAGTGTATCCTTAAGTGCTCACCAGAGGACTGAAAGCTATGGGAGGCTATAGGTATGCTGATGGGATTGATGGCAGAACTTACTTCACATTTTCACATGTATCAACAAGCCTCGCTGTGTGTGCTAAACAAACACCTTTTACAAACAATCCCACCTCAAAAACATGGAGTTAAGATCCATTTATTGAAAGGAAAGAGGGCAGTAGGAATAGTGGTGGTGTGGCCATCCTATGTAACACATTTTGGTGAGAAGGTTTGCGTTGCCTCAGGTTTTCTCAAGAAGCAGTGCTTGATAAGCTGTACCGATTCCCCAGTTATTAACCCGAGACTGAGACTTTTGATTAACAAAGTCGACCTGAAATCCTATTCATTTTCTAAAACCATTGACCCCTTCTTCATGAAGCATTCCAGCTTACCAGAGTGAAGAGACAGAGGAAGAGGTAGGGTTTAGTTAGACTATTCTTCACTCATTCTTTCAACAAGCATTTAATGGCTGTGACTTAGTAGGCATTGCATGTGAGGGTAAATAAGCAAAGTCAATTCTCAGCTCCCATTGCATGCATTCATTCATACAGGGAGAGCTGAGGGGCGAATTCAGGGCCTCACACACACTCGGTAAATGCTCTGCCAACTGAGCCACAAACTAGCCCAGCATATTCCCTTTTCGTTTTCAGAAGCGAGCACCTTGGAGCTGGAGAGATGGCTCGGAGGGCAGGAGCTCATGATGTTCTTGCAAAGGGCTGGAGCTTGGTTTCCAGCACCCACGTTAGTCAGCGCCTAACAGCCTGGACCTCTAGCTCCAGGGGATCTGACACCCTTTTCTGAACTCTGGCAGCAGCGTCACTCACATGTGCACCCCCAACACACACATAATTAAAATAAAAAAAATGTGAACTCCTGATTAAGACAATCGGAAATGGTATGTGTTCTCCTAGTCCCCACTGAGCCATGGGCAGCAGAAGGGTCAGTGTGTACGTAGGTAGGGAGTGGGCAGGGGGGTTCCCTGGGGAATTGGCATTAGAAGACTTGGGATGTGGAGGAAGCCACCTGTGTCTAAGTGTCCTATTGGAGGAGGCCTTGGGCGCCCCAGCAATGAGAAGCTGTCGTGCTTCCACAAGTGTGATGTTGCCCCCCTTCCTTGCAGTTGTCCACAGTGGGCGGGAGCTCAAAATAGCCCACCGGTTGCAGAGGCTGCAGGGATCAACACCACCTTTTTATAGGACGAAGGCTTCTGGGGCTTATACTACTTCCATCCTGAACCTGTTCCTTCCCCTTCCAGGCCCCCAAGTCACTGTTTCCTCCTCCAGCATCCTGTTGTGTGTTGACTGCTGCAGTTTGTGGCAATCTCTGTGCTCCACAATTACAATCTTTAGCGTCGGGGCTTGCATCCCCCCACCCTGACCCCTTTCCCTAAATCTTCAGTCCTAAGAGGCAGGCTTTGGTTCTCGGGCCCTCCTTTCACCTGTAGATGTTCTGTGAATATTCACAGACACTCTTTACATTAGATGACTAGGATTCCTGTGTAATACTTTAGAGACATTCCTGTTCCAAAAGGAGATTTGACGTGAGAGAATTGAAAGGGCATGGGCGAGGGGAATCTTTCTGCCTCCACTTAACGCTGGGATTACAGGCATGTTTCCACCATGTCAAGTTTATAGTTCTGGGAATTGAACCCAGGGACTTACGTACCTAGGCAAGTTCTCTACTAGCTGAGCTACAGCCCCTACCACACGTACACACTCTTCCGAGGCGGGGTATCATATTGTTTGCATTTTCAAGTCGTTAGGGTTTAGACTGGAATTCATTTTAAATGGAAACTTGATGTCACCACTGAAAATATAAAAATAGCAGCACTCACCATTCATGGGCATTCTAGAAGCAAACACAATTTAAATCAAACATATACATAGCTAATTAAGAGTATATCATGTATCTTATGCATGTTATCTCATGATTAATGTATCATACAGTACCACACTTACAAAGTGAAAATCCTGGTTTTACAGATAGAAACTCAGGCTCTTGAGAAACCAAGTAACCCCAGGGGTATTTCAGGTAGCCAAACTGTCTGTGAGTTTGTTTGCAAACTGAACACATAAAGAGAAGTTCACAGCACTAAAAAGTAGAACAGAGGGTTTTGTTGGAAATGATGAACTTTGAAGGGAGACCTATGTGTTATTCAACTGTTTACTTCGGAAATGAAATAAAAAAGTAGATGAAATAAGGAAAAACAAAACTCCAGACTCTGAATATTTAGATGTCATTCCTGTGCTTGGGGGATGAAATGGGAAGATTGTGAATTTAAGACCAGCATGAGCTATGAGACCCTGTCTCGAAAAAACTAAAACAAAGCAAAATAAGACCAAAGCAGAGAACAGCCCCGGTACAACAGAAGCCCTCTCCTGGGAGCAAACAGAGGCATCTGCCATTGAAGGAGGAGTCAGCTGATCCTCGGCTTTCCATTCACCTCACCCGTTGGCTGCATGTGGCAGTGGCATCACCTTGCCTCTGCCTGGAGAGGAAATGGGCCTGGAGAGACCAAGAAGGCAGGGAAAGAACCAGGTTTTGGTTCTCTCTCAGCTATAGCTTATTAGCTGAGGTAAGTTCATTCATTTTCCTTGTTTCCTGGGAATGGCAGGTGGGAGGGCAAAGACCTGATGGAAGCCCGTGGGAACAGTTCTAGGCCATTTCAAGGTTAGAAAACTCACAGGTAAGCAATGTGGGGGCACTGGCCATGCCTCTGTGTCTTACACGCACTGGACAGTCAAAGCTACTGCATCCCAACACAAAACAGATGTCTGAACTCTAATACAAAAAGGAAACACAGAGGCCCCCTGAATAGGCAGGGATTTTTTTTTTCTTGATGACTTGGAAGAAGGACAAAAGGTATGCCAGGAATGGACAGGGACAGTAGCAGCCGAATGGGCCTGGCTTTGAGCCTGATGGAGTCACCTCAGTTCTATGGAAGCCTGTGAAGGCCATTATGAGTTTCCTGTTTGGAAGAACCCATGCATGTGTGCTGCACTCTGGAATGTGAGCTGCCTTTGGCAAAGACATAGGGTCCCCTAGGCCAGTGCCAGTGAAATGAGGTCAGAATGAAGATTCTACTCAGAGATCAGCTCTAGAAACTGCCCTTCTGTCTTGTGTTTCCGTAATATAACTGCCCTGTACCTTGTGTCCTATACAGTGTCCTCTTCATCTCTCCTCTCGGGCACCGACGGCCAGCTAGGAATATTAGTAAGTAGTGAAAATATTAGTGCCTCCTAAAAACACTTCCTTCCCACGGACGGTGTCCAGTTTCTGTCCACACATCTGAACAAAGTGGCAGTCCCTGCCGGGCTCTGCTAACCTCTACTCATTTAGTGGACTTCCGAACTTGTCCATTAGTGCACAAGTCTTCCTTGAGGACGAAGATTGAATTAGGCAGTGACAATTTCTGATATTAAGAACTGTGATTTTTAAAGGTAAGAGTAATATATATGACTGAAAGGAAAGTGTACAAATTACATACATATATATTTACATACACATGCATACTATAGAATACGCACCCCTCAAAATATGGCCATAGTCAGCATCAGGCAGTAAGACTATAGATAAGATACCTATAACCATCTGTTTTATTTGTTTAATACCTATTTTATTTTTTGTGTTCTATATTTTCTGTACAATTTATAAGGAACCTTTCTTATATAAGCAGAGAAATTTTAATAATTAATTTAAAAACACTGGATCTGCCCCTTGCTACTCCAGAAGTTAGTACCTTGAGTTTGTGCTGAAAGTTCCTCACTCAAGGGTCCCTTCAGGAAAGCAGGGATGCCCCTCCCCCCGCCAATAAAACCTGAAATTTCTCAGTAGCTAACTTTGAGGTTCAAGCAGGAGGTGCTCAGGGACCCTTGTTATGCATTTAGTATAGAAAAGGGTCTTCTCAGCTGATCACTTGTCCTCATCTTACCCTCATTTCCTCACGTCCCTGTCAGCATACAGCTGTGGTCAGCCAGATGTGTGCTTGTCCCCTGGTTCCACGGTGTGCCCACCACGGACTCTCTGCCAAGTCATTAGCCTTTGAGCACCAGTCCTTCATGTGTAAACTGACAGGCATAGCAAGAGGGGGAACTGAGATGGTACACCTTGGCTTGTGTTGGCACAGCCATGCCAGGTTGGCTGCTCTCATGCCCGTTGGCTTCTCCTCATCTTTTCCACCTACCACATGGGGAACTTTGTTCCGAGTTAGCTGGCTCTATAAGCCCAAACCTTATAGAGCGGGAACTGTGCCCTCCAGAATGGCCCCAGGAGCACTCAAACACAAAGAAGGCTTAGAACATAGTTTCTGCTTACCTGCTGGCTCATGGCTGCCTTTCTGAAGAGATGGCAGAGCCTTCAGAGATTAGAAGATGTCTCTGGCCAAGAATCCCTTAGGAGCCTGGCTGTGCCTGGTGCCTGCTTCCCTCTGTAAGCCAGTGCTCTCTTTAAGCTGGGCCTCTGGCTTTTCTGACTCAGAATGTCTTAGGTCATCCTGAGCCAGCCTTCCCCTCCCCACCTTCCCTACTTCTACCTGTTTCTCTGGACGTTTGTCATCCTTGACTGCCCAGCATCGTCAGCCCCACCCATCTCCATCGGTCTTTCCTCTACATACACGCACAGCACACAGGTCTTGTCTGAGTGAAAGATTTCCTGCACACACACACACACACACACACACACACACACACACACACACACACACACACACACACACACAGGTCTTATCTGAGGAAAGATTTCCTGCATTGCAATTTGGGGCCAGAATGCCTTCCCAGTGACTCTTGGAACAAACCCAGGCTTTCCAGACTTTAGTTTTGGTTGTTTACAGTTCAGAAAGCCAGCCCACTCTTCTTTGTCCTTCCTGTCTACTGTGGCATTCGGTTCTCTGGCTGCTGGTTCCCAAACCTCCCTGGTTTTCCAGATGACATGTTTTCCCTGATGGTTGTTACATTTTATGATAAAGGCCTGCTCATCTTCCCTAGACCGGAAGCTGTGCAGCTGCTGGCAGGATCTCTAGCAGAGATCCAGAGTACCTGGCACATAGTAGGACCTCAACAAATGCCACGCGAATGAACGAGCAACACAATCATAGTACACACAGGGGACTTAGAGCAAGCCAGCATTTCAGGTGGACAGCCAGCCAAGCCACCAGCCTTCATACACCCTGGCATCACGCCTAGTCTGACTCTGGAGCATTCAGATCGCCTTCAAGCTCCAACAGGCAAGCAGGTCTTCCTGCAGTGTCCCAAGTAGGAGGGGGGTGTGCCAGTCACATCTTGAAGGGAGTGAGTAACTACCCGGGCAGCGCATAGCTTTAAATCATGGCTTACACTGTGGTCATCTCCTGAAGCTCCCTGCTTAAAATGGAAAGTGACATTACTCATGACGAAGGGCAGACAATAAAATGATCATCTGGGTGGGGCCGGACACAACGGTGTGAGTATCCCTGATGATGGGCGAGTGCATCTGCCCTGACAGTTCAGTCACAGAAGGGCTTTGAGTTACACGTCCAAATTAGCTCATCACTCAGCGCCTTGCTCTCTGGGGTGTCAGGCGACATCTCGTTCCTCATCTATGGCAGGCTTGACAGGAGGAATGTTCCTGAATCAGGATCAGAAGGTGGGAGAGTAAAGCTGGAGCTCAGTCTCAGCTCTTGAAGTTCCTAGCTCAGTGACCCTGAGTAAGTTAGCAGCTCCACCCCCGCCCCCACCCCACCCCCTCAGGCTCCTCGTCTGTGAAATGATGAAAACAACTGTACCTATTCCAGGGTCATTGGGATAAGCAAATATGAAAATCTCTGGAGCACTCCTACTCCAGCGTCTGGTGTATGAGTGACATACCACTGCTGGTGGCTGCCGTTGTTAGCTATGTTCTCTTGCTGTCCGTCCTCTTCCAACGGCTGCCACTGCTTCTCCATCTACATGTTTTTATGCTTTCATCCCTTCGCTCATGCTGCTTGCCCTGCGGAAGTCAGTTTCTACCTCTAACATCCTCTGGAGCTCAGGCCGTACCCCAGCCTCCTTCCATGGTCACCATCCTTCATTCTGTAGAAGTCTGTCAGCTTGTATATCAAGACCCCAATCTGATACCTGACTCGTCACCATTTCTTTCCATTTTCAGAATCCATGACCCAGTACAGCATGAAATAAAATGCATGAGAGTGAATCAGTCTGGTTTTTACAAGCTCTCATAGACAGATTGGACACGAGGGCCTAGGGTTATCAGGGTTCAACGCTGGATTCCAGGGCTGTAGCAGAATGCTAGTACATGCAGGTGGACAGCGGAGTGGGCCAATGTCTACTTCTACAAGAGCTAGGCATTGGGTCGCCTGGTAACAGTAAAAAAAACAAAAACAAAAACAAAAACACTACAAATGTAATATTTCTATTAGGAAAGAACATATGACCATCTTTCTAATAATACTTTTGTCAGTGAGTTTCTTAATTAGATTTGTGTTTTTCTCAAGATGAATGCTGTTTGCCTACAGGAGCTTATGCACAGGCAAAGGCATAGATGTGTTGAGACTCTTAACTTTGCACAGTATAGCTCTAGGCACAGCATAGCTATCTTCAAGTCTTCTAAGGGTAGGGAGAGCTCCCGCCGTTGGCCACCTGGGACTATATTAACCTGACAGCCATCTCAGGACAAAGCCTGCTCACTCGTGACTCTCTTTCTCAGTGCACTGAATGTGGAGCCTTATCTGTACTGAGCACATTGCCGTGTAGTATGGAAGATATTGTCAAAATAAATGAAGGAGGTGGGCTCTAAGCCCTGCGTCTTAAGACTTTAACCACTGTGGAAGATTAATAATATGCATTAATAATTCTCATAGGGGAAATGTGACAGATGTCACAAACAATGCATCTAGGTATTTTATTTTGTTTCTTGAGATGGGGTCTCCCCGTGTCACCTACGCTGGTCTGGAACTCTCAGCCCTTCCTGCTTAGCTTCCCAAATGCTGGTAAAAGAAGCACCTGCCACCATACTCTTCCTGGAATCTAGTTTTCATTTTGTCGCTTGTCTGTTTCCTGAGGGTCTCATATGACACAGGCTGGCCTCAAACCTGCTGTGTAATTAAAGCTGGCCTTGAACTCCTGGTCCTCCTGCCTTTACCTCCCAAGGGCCAAGATTACAGATATGTTCCACCCAACCTGGTTTGAACCCAGAGATTCATGCATGCTAGGCAAGCACTTTATTGACTGAGCCATATCCTTGGTCTCTAGTTTTAACAGGAGTTCTTACAGGCACCTGTCAGGGTGGCTATTTGAGGAGTAAGGTAGCTTGAGCTGGTGTGTAAACATGATTAGGGTCTCAAGCCCCTAAGAGTGGCAGTGCATCAGGCAAAGGTCATAATGTAGTAAGAAAAAGCACCTGGGAAACATAAGAAACAAGAAACTGTCAACTTTGAGGCATTTGTGAGTCCACAGTGGGTGGGTGTGATTAGGGTCAAAAGATCACTTATAACCAGATCTGACATCCCACCGCCTGTCGGTACCTCGGCTTGGAAATGCCCTAATTATCTTTATGTGGCAGAACTGTTGGCTTCCCCAAGCTCTTCTTGCCCAATATTTTAAATCTTAGTAAATGTCCCCAGTGCCTCAGCCTGAAACAGAATTTAATCTCATCCAACTTGTCAACAAGTTCTTCCTCCAAAACGTGTGATCATTCTGATTTCTCTGCCTTCTCCACAGCTGCTACCATGTCCCAGGCCACTTGGCGCCAATCCTTGTGCTGCTCAGTCAATTTTCTTGAGATAGTTTATGTCCTCTTACTTTCTCGCGATGCTCTTATGGAAGCTGGAGGTGTAGCTGTGCGATGGGGCGTGTGCTTAGTGGACCTGAGTAGCTCCTGGATTCTCCCTACCCTGTCTTTCTTCTCTCCTCAATTGCCCACAGTACTCTACCCATCCTGCAGCTTTCCTTGCCTTCCCAGAATGCATCTAGACAGTTGCTGTTTCCTTTGCCCCAAACACTATTCCCTGAACCCTAGATGTTCTTTGTCCCTTAGATCTTTGCTTGTCAACCTCCTGTCACTCAAATGTCAGTTTTGATGACACAATTTCAAAAGGGCCTTCCTTGATTCCGAAGTTCCCAGGATGCCTCAGGGGACTCATAGGTGACTCAGAGGCATATCCAATTTCAGAAGCTCTGGTCCAGCAGAACGCGGAATTCCTGAAGGATAAGTGCTATGAGGTTGGCAGGCTTCATAGGACAGAGAAGAGAAGTGTCCCTCAGACAGAGGGATGGGGTTCCGAGGCCACAGAACAGTCAAGGGCAGGGAGCACCTTCACCATGATAGCCTTGATGAAACAGCTGTCAAGCTAGCAAGACCCTTTGTGTGCCCACCTTTTCTGGATTGTTGGTAACTTGGACACGCTTGCCCTATTGTGCCACAAGACCTGGCTCACTCACACTGGCTTCAGGAATTACCGCCGGCTCTCCCAGGTCTTCTTGGAGCACCAGCCCATTTAGGAGGTTCCTTATACAGTAACCATGAGCCCAGAAGACTTCAGGAACCACGCTCTTCTTTATTCTGTTTTGCTGTTTGAGTAATTTTCAATATTTCTGTTTTTCCCCTGAGCACAAATTTTGGCCAGAGGGACTTCCTGTTTTCCTACCTTCTCTGTGTTTTACTTCATGTCAGGAAGAAGGATTTTGGCTCTGAACTTCTCTGTCCAGCAGACAGGCAGAAACCTGCTGAGTCTTTCCAGTTGTTTTGTGAGTTCCTCTTTATGCCTCCTTATGACCCTTGTCTTTGCGTTCTCTCAGTAGGGAGCTGTCTTCGGACCCGCCACTGGCTGTTGCCTTCTTTGAGTGCTCACACACCTCTCCATTCTCTTGCTCTCTCTCATATTTAATCTAGAACCTTACATGGCCAATAAATGATGATGGTGGAGAGAACAAACAGCTGCTTGTTTGTGACAGCCCAGGCTGGCTTTGAACTCTCAACCTTTTGCCGCCACCTCCCAAGTGCTGAGATTATAGACCTGTGTCAACATACCTGGTATCCTATAACTGTTCTTACCTAAACTCTTGATAATCAATATGTGAACATTTTGACACAGGCTTTCTTTCCTTTTAGTTAGTAGACTTGATTTTTTTTTTTAAAAAAAGAGTTTCAGGGTCACAGCAAAACCAAGCAGTACATTCAGTACCTTCCAGCCCCCCACAAAACCTCTGTCATAGTTACCACCTTCAGCTAGAGTGGTACATCTGTTAAAATCCATGAACCTATGCTGACAGCATGTTGCCTCCTGGGTCCAGAGTTTGCTATGTGTTGGCTCTTGGTGTTGTACTTTCCGAAGGTTATAACAAACATAATGGTACTATCTACGTTTACAGTGTCACGCAGCTGGTTTCCCTACCTGAGATTTTTTCTTCGTCCACAGATCCACCATTCCCTCTTTCCTAACTATGGGTGGCCATGGACATCTTTCTGTCTCCATGATTCTGACTTTCCCAGATAACCATACCGTAGAGATCAGACAACCCGCGGCCTTTGGTTGGCTTCTCTCGGTTGTGTGTCTTTAAGATGTTTTCACATTTTCTTGTAACATGATGGCTCATGACGTTTTAATGCTAAGTAATATTCTACCATGTGGACCTTTTGTAGCTTTTTTAACTCCACTTCCTGGACTGGCTAACGGGGTAATCAGAAGCACAAACAGAAAGAATCCACAGTAATAGCCATTATGGATATTTAGTGAGTACTTAGTACCAGGTACTCTTTCAAGTGCCCTTCAGCATGTTGTCCTTTTTAAGCCCATGACATAGGTGCTATCCACAGTCTTACTTTACAGATAAGGACTGAGACCCAGGGGTTAAGTTATTGTTCAAGGCCATGTGTCCAGGAAGGGGTCTCCCTGGGACTTCAACCCAGAGATTCTGACCTCGGATCTTAAGACAGACATATATTTCACAAGAGGGACATGGTCAGAGAAATGTGTCACAGGGATGCTCTGTCATGTAAGCAACATAGACGCTACTTGTACAAGCTAAGACAGCTACAACATCCTGGGCTTTGTCCAGCAGTCACGTTCCTCCCGTGGAACTCAGGACTACATTTGATGTGCACCCTCCCTAGAAGGAACGCATCGTTCTCACACCATCCCCAGAGGTTGTCTTTCACGAATGCCAATATTTGTAGGTAGGGCTATTGAAATAGTAACAGTGCCTTCCTTTTCCAATGAGAAATTCAGAACAGCATGATGCTCAGAAATTACCAGTGCTTCTCCAACGTGCTGTGGAGGTGGAGCTGTGAGCCTTGAGTCTAGAGGGTCAACCTTAGTCCAGAGAGAACAGTGACCACTGACTAATCACTCACCCAGTGGATCATCCCATCCATGGGCACAATGACCCACTGAGGAAGGAAGCAGATGTGCCCGAGAGCCTCACAGTGCTCCCCAACGTTCCTCCCTTTATCGCGTGCTGGGCATCCTGCCAGCAATGGGCCAGCAGGTACAACCCCAGGCGCCCGGATCTGTCTGTATGTGGATGGCGGCTGTATGGGTGCTGCCTTTACCATGGCCCTGTCAAAGTGCATTCACACGCGTACACACTCACGTACACAGACACACACACACACAGACACATGCAGACACAAACACAAGTTTACCCCCGCTCCAGCAACGGGTGGTTTAGCCTGGGCACATCTGCTCACTCCCTGTCCCTTCCACTTCCTTCTGCCCTGGATTTCCAGACAGAGTCAAAAATGGGTTCCCATCAAGTCAGGCTTGCTTTCCTTTAGTGTTATTTTCCATTTATAGCTGGTCTTCCCTTGAAAGGCTCTGTCCTTCCTCCGTCTTTTTTTCTCTCTCCTTTGGGGGATTCAGGATAAATGCTTGGATTTCTTTTTTGTAAATCTTGTGGTCAGCTGGCTAACCAGTCATTCGTTCAGAATGTCTCCAGAAAACCAGTGGTTACCTTTACAGACATTTATGCTAATTTCCACGGCTTCTGAGACCTCCTGGCCTGGTGCCCACAGATTCATGTGAACTGCTGAGCAGAAGCGGTCAACTAGCCTGGTAGGTCCTTCCCTGTAGGCTCAGCCTGGGAAATGGGGGATAAGAATGGTGCTAACAGTGGATACTGATGAGCCAGTAAGGGCTCTAGAGGAAGAAGTGAGCTCAGGGATGTGAAGACCACTATCAATCACACCCATTGGGGGTCTGGTCACTGAGTTTGCTGGCCTTGTGTTTCAGCTTCATCAGCCTTCCTCTGGCCCCTTAGATCCGGCTGTAATTTGAATGTGAAATGTCTCCCTTAGTCTCGTGTGTCTAAACATTTGACCGCTTATAAAATCTTTAGGTGAAGCCTTGCAAGAGGAAGTGGGTCCTTTGGGGCTGGCCTTGAGGTTTGCTGGCTGTTCTGCCCCCTATCACCTCTTAGCCTCCTGACTGCTGACAGAATATAAAGCAGCTGCCTCACACTCCTGCCGCCATGCTGGACTGGATCCCCTTTTAACCCCGAGTCCAAAGTCAGCCCTTCCTCCCTTCAGTTGCTCTTATCAGGTGTTTGGTCACAATGACAAGTGACGAATACAGCTGTACTCCATGGTCTCCTGCCACCTTTCCATCCCTCTGATGCCCTGAACACTAATTCACCTACTCTCCAGTCCCCCCCCCCCCCACGCCCCAGCCAGATGTGGCATTACAGCTGCACAATCCCATCTGCCTCTCCTCCACAGCGCTGGCCAGACGTTAAATTTCTACTTTTATTTGAGTGATTTTTTTCCAATTAACGTCTGGCTGGCCCTCTAGACAGCAACACCTCGGAAGTCCTCCCCGCCGCGGCAGCCTCTCCTCACACTTCCCCACGCTGTGCTAAAGTGTTCTGTTTGCCCTGCCTCACTCTCAGTCTGTGCACTTCCTGAGGGTGGTGTCCAGGTCTTTTCCTCACCCTCTGCTCAGCTCAATAAATATCTGGTGAGTTGGGCTGAATGACCTGGGCTTAACTGAACCATGTGACTTCAGAAAGGGCACCTGAAATGTTGGAACTTTCAATGAAGCCACCCTACAAAACAGTCCTCTTCCAGATGTCTTGGAAAGCTGGGTGGTTTTAGAAAGAATGGTTGCTTTCTTAAAAAGCCAGGTTGACTGGTGGCGAAGAGAGAGACAGCCTGCCGAGCCGTGGGACTAGGACACACAGTTTCTCCAAGAAGTGTCAGTATTACGGTTATGAATCTCAGATCTCTGGCTCTCTGAGGTCCTGGAATCTAGGGAGGGTCTGGGCACAAGTAACTAATGAACACTCACTGGACGTTGTAAGGAATTTGCTTCCTCGCAGCCCTTGGTCTCGCCTGGGTCATTTTTCATATTTTTCTTGCACGGCATTATCTAGTTCATCTGCCAGTCCTGTCATCTTTGTCTTCTACTCTGTGCATACTGAGGCCTGGCTAGAACAGCCTGGGTCCATCCCTCTGTCTGGTAGATGGGCCCCTGCATGAGAAAAAAATGGCGCGGGAGGCTCTGTTTCTGCCGGGAGGAAGATCAGGAAGAGCAGGGCAAGGCGACTAGGCAGGAGCCGAAGGTTATAGCCTGTGGCTCACCCAGCAGCGTTTATGGACCTAGTGCCAGGGAACCACAGACTCCCACATCCAAAGGGTCCCAGCCTCAGCTCTGCTCTTGGAGCTCCAGGGAAAACAGTTGGTTTTTTGGGTTTTGTTTCCATGCTGGCTCCACCCTCCTATCACAATAGACCTTGAGCATGGTCCTTCGGGCCTGATTAGCCCCCTTTAGCTAGAAGGAAGCCACTTCAGAACTGTGAGGAGTAAATTTAAAAGTCACAAGATGACACAGATTAACGCCCAGACTGCAGTAAGCAGTTAGGGTGCTGGGAGATGTCCCAGTACTTCCCAATAAAAACTCCTGCCCAATTAGCCTTCACAGAGTGATGCCGTCACATCTTGACCTCCTCAAGGACACTCTCTAGCACATTCCTGTCACACAGTAGGTCCTCAGGAACTACTTCTGCAGAGCTGAGGCTGCCAACTTTGCAAAGCGGATAGAAAACCTCGGCCCCAGGCACACTGTGCTCACACGCGATGTGTAGTGTGTAGCATTGTTCTGTTCTGCTTTGATTTCTGGACCCACTTCCTGTATATCCAAAGTTATGGATTTTCTTCCTGGCCATTAACAAATAAAAGTCACCAAGAACTCAATCCTGGAGAGGAGCTGGAGCCCTGCCTGACCTGAAAACACAGCATGAATGTCGAGAGAGAACACCTTGGGTTCTCGGTGCCTTCCTCAGAAAAGCAAAGGTTTGTTGATGTTAGTGTTGGTGGGAGAGCTAGCTGCCTTTGAAAAGCTGAAAAATCAGGCTCCTCCCTTGACTGGGTTGGAATTGGGGTGAGTGTGATGGAGTGTAGGGCCAGAAGAGGGCGCCATCAGACAAGTGTGCCGCCGCCTCCACAGTTGGCACTTGGTCTCTTGTTTTTTGTTTTGTTTTGTTTTTTGTTTTGTTTTTTTTCCTCTGAATGCTTTTGTGTTCTCTGTAGGGAGCACAGAGGGTTTCTCCAGTGTATGCCAAAGATAATTCTGTGAAAAAATAAGCAGACTTCACATGTTAAATACCAAATTCAGAGATATTGTGTCCACAAAACACTTCGATGGACTTGAATCTTGATGGCCCTGAACTCAGTGAACAAATGACAAGCCACACTCTAAACATGCTGTGAGGAATCAGAGTCTCATTCATGTATTGACTGGGTGGAGAAGACAGTCTGGTCAGAACGAGAAGGTAGACTGTTACTTTATAGCCTTGAGAAGTGTTTCCATCTTTAATCTTCCCCATTATCAGGTTAATCAGAGTTACTTTTGCATAAATCCATCCTCTACAGTCTACACCTTAATTAAAAAGAAAACAGTGCAGTCATGAAGTTGGAATACTTAAAAGCCCTTGTTTGTGTTTTCCAAACTTGCTTGGGGTCTATTTTCTTCCCCGCACTGTTCATTCTCAGTCCTTCATGGAAGAGTGGACGCATCTAAGGAACCCTTTTGGGAAACAGCCTGCTTATGTGTGGAACCGTTGTGGGCAAGCCCGTGTTAAGACTTTCTCCCGCAGAACCACTCATGCCAAGTCCCTAAGATGTGGTGTGAAAATCGCTGCTGCAGAACTGCGTGCAGGAGAAAAAAAAAACCTAACGCCATGATGCATCAATAGTGGAGGGATAAAATAAGCCATGATGCATCAATAGTGGAGGGATAAAATAAGTTGTTAGCCAAGCCAGTGGTAGACATGCACTTCAGAACAGAGCAATGGAATCTTTAGAGCAGCGTGTGTGGAATTATCTCATGGCTGCTTTAGAAATCGCCTGTGTCTTAAGGACATGGAAAGAAATCCAAAGACATGAATTGCTCAAGTGAGATGAATGGATGAGGAGAGCTCAGCTTTAATTTGTTACTCTCCCCATCTCTAGCTCTGAGAAGTTCGCTGCCAGTTCTGGATGTCCTGACTCTCCCTACAGCCCTGTTACATTGCCTTTGCCCCTGTGTAAGTCCCTGCTACCTGATGAATTCTCCCAGAATCCTCGTCCCTGGCTCCTTCTCAGTTTCTCATCTGAGCTTCCCAAAGGAAGTCAACATAGTGGCCAGAACTTTGAATCCTATCCCCAGATACTCCTCCCTTCTCTCGTCTCTCCAGTAGCTCTGGCTTGTGACTCTTCCTCTTAATGCTCTACCCTGGTTTCTATTCCTTCATCACTCTTTGAAGTATGGTAGCCCCAGGCACCCATCCTAAGGAGTCTTTATTAATATACATGTTCTCTCTGAGTGGCCTTGTTCACCCCAGAGACAACCATGTCTCCCAGATTCTGTTCTGCCCCTCACCCTAATCCCCCAGAGTCACAGTTCCCACCAATTCCAAGGAGCCTCCCCAGGTGGTCTAAGGAGGGTATTAAGAGAATAGCATGGTCATCAGGAACTCACTCCTGAAAATACCCCACAGCCCTCCCCTTCTTGCCTTACTCTCTTGATTGATGGCAGTTCAGTGCTTGCAAAGTCACACATGGCGCAGATGTGGCCACATTTCCTGTCCCCGGCTATCCATGGGCATCTGGTCAGGGTGCCACCCATCACATTCCCTGCCTGCCATCACTGTCATAGCTCAGGTCAATGAATTACCGATGTACCAGCGAAGTTGCTTCTACATTTTCTCTTCTTCTCATTCCTCTTTCCTTCTCTACAGCACTGCCAGCCTTTCCTTGTAAACCACCGATCTGATCATGCCTTACCGTTGATCGAATCTCCACTGTTGTTTATCGTTGCCTAGAGACCCAGCCCAAACTTCGCAACTTGACTTGAATGAATACAGAAACCTTTATTTATTTAAGCAACAGACTAGATACTAGAGGTAAGTGAGGCCTTAGAGATACCTTTGTGATTAACTCTGGTCCTTGTGTTGAAGGGACCACACTGTAGCAGGAACATACACACACACACACTCTCACACACATGCATTCACACACATGAATAGAGAGTAATACTGACAGGCAAGATTCCTCAAAGAGTGGCACGCAAGCCAAGGCCAGAAGGAAATGAAGGGGTAGGGTGCAGAGAGCCACATTCATGGCATCTATATGTACTGTTTCCTGAAGGGTGGGGACTTTTCTGACTATACTACTCACAGAGGGGACCCTCCTGGACATTTGGGTTGCTAATGCCTGGCACACCATAAGTTAAAAAACTTATAAGACACGCTAGAGAGATGGCTCAGCAGTTAAGAGCACTGGCTGCTGCTCTTCCAGGGGTCCTGAGTTCAATTCCCAGCAACCACATGGTGGCTCACAGCCATCTGTAATGAGATCTGATGCCCTCGTCTGGCGCATGTGCATGAAGGTTTATGTGCAGACAGAGCACTGTAAAACAATACATAAATAGATAAAACTTTTCCAAAAAAAAAACCCATAAGATGAAAAAACTGGATGGAAACATGGATGGATGGACTCGTGTGCATGGGTGGAAAAAAATGTGAACTAAGTATGGTGTCTTTTAGGAACAGTTACAAAACCAACAGTGCTAAAACCTTGTGACAGACAGTGTTGGCTTGTGTGTGTGGAAGATGGCTGAAATAAGTTCTCAGGCTTACTACCACTTTGGTTAACCACCTTTTGTGTGTGTGTGTGTGTGTGTGTGTGTGTGTGTGTGTGTGTGTGTGTGTGTGTGTGTATGTGTGTGTGCATGTGTGTGTGAAATGAGTATGTACTTTACAAATGGAAGCATTTTTGTATCTTTGTATTTGTCTTCAAAGAGTTCATTTATTTATTTATTAGCAGAACAGAGAGAAACATAGCAGCTAAGTGCCCAGCCTCCTGCAGTTAAATCAAATACAGTCCTAATCTTTTACCCAGATCCTGGGAAACCTCACCAGGACCCCAGTTTCTTTGTCTATGAAGTATGCACTTGCTTACAGGGGTTGCTGGGAGGACTCAGGACACATGGAGAGAGCTGGCCTAACATTTTGGGACAAAGTAAGTCTCAAAAGCCAGGCAGGCTGTAATAGGGAACTGATGTTTCTTTAAGCTTGGTCCATCCAAAAGCTTCCGACTAGCTTTCTGAAGGAATGGTCACCAGAGGCAACAGGGATGTATATGTAAAGCTGGCTTTGCTGGTCAAAGAGGAGAGCTTTTTTGGCTTTAGAGTCTCCTTTGACTCCAGCTGTCCCTGAAAATGGCTGAGGACATGAACACAAATTGGACATGTAATCTCCTCAGCAAGGTGCAGGGGACTCGCTGATGAGCTCTGGTGAGTGAAAACCGGAGCCTGGACTCCCTGAAGAACATGGCTTCTGCTTCTGGTACTCAGACTGTCAGGTAGTTAAAAACACCTTGGCTATCATCCATCTTCTTAGGCCTTCTTCAAAGTGAGGGACACGTTGTCCCCCAGACTTCTCCAGCTTTGCCCTCCCTGACCCTCTCAGAGGTGATGGGAAAGCAGAGCCAGGGTCCCTCTGCCTCTCTAGGAGAGAAGAACTTGTCCCTCCAGAAGGTCCTCCAGGGCCCTTGCTCCGGGTCTCAGCCTGGTCTTTGTTTGCCTTGGTCTGCCCATTCCTCTGCCTTTATGACTCAGACTGGGGCTTTTGGTCTTTCTTGGCTGTGTTGGGGCCGAGGGCGGCTCCTTGGCTGACCAACACTTTCTGGCTATGGGCCTTTGCCTTCCTACCCAGGAGGTCTGCCCCTGGCCCCACTGTGGGGTCACTCCACAGTGGCCTCTGGCTCACATCATGTGGGAACAGTATCAGAGTCCACCCACTCACCAGCTGATATGCTTGCTCAAACTCAGCACCCGTCCCCACCATGGCCGACAGTTCAGGATGACTTTGGCTTTAGTGTACCTCCAACTCATCAGGATGTTTATAGTGAAAGACGACCCCATCATACTTCTTATTCAACCTCATCTTTGGTTCTAAGCTTGGGAGACAGAGACATTGCCTCCTCCACCCCCCCCCCTCAGCCCCAATAGTGTCACAAGCGCCATCTTGTATCACCAGGTTTCAGCCTCACCCTTGCCACGCAATATGAGAGTGCAAGCCATTTTGCAGATCGCCTGATCTGAGTGCAATGCCCATAGGTCTGGGCAGTTGAATCAACTGTCTTATTTGTTCTGTGTCCCCCTTTCTCCTCTGTCCTGCCGCCTCAGCGTCTGAGAGGGTTGGGACAGTTTATAAGCTGTGGGACAGGGAGAAACAATGAAAGTACAGCTTCATCTTTGCAAAACTTTCCTCCTTCAGGGCTGTAGTCAATGCAGGGCCTGACACTCGGCCGGTATTGTGCTGCGAACCCCAGTCAGGACCCTCCTCACAAACGTAAGGCAGACATTTTCATCTCCACATGCAAAGATGCTCTTAGACACCAAGGAAATGCTAAGTCCAAAGTTCTGTACCACGTCATACCTCCTAAGAGGACTTCAAGGGACAAGGTCGACAGCAGCCAGTGTTGACCAGGGTGTGGAGAAAATGGGGCTCTCCTATGGTGCTTCTGAGAATGCAAAATAGAGTGGCCACCCTGGGAAAGGTTGGCAGTTCCTCAACCAGTGGAGCACAGGGTTAGCACATAACCTAACAATCCCACACCTAAGTATATGCCCAAGAGAAAGGAAGGCATATGTTCACATAAAACGAGTCTGCCAATGTTGGTAGAATTACTCATCGGAGACAAGAAGTACCTTCATGTGATGGATTAGTCAGCTACTAGAAGGAACAAAGTTCTGCTACATGCTACAGCATGATGAACCATGGTGTGAAAGACACCAGTCACATATCCTAGACTTCTACATGTATGAAATTTCCAGACTAGACAAATCCATGGAAACAGAAAGTAAGCTGCTTATTGCCAGGAAGTGAAGGGATGGGAAAAATAGGAAATAATAGGTATATCTCTTTGAAAATTTCTCCAGATTAGACAGTGACAATAATTGCATGATTCTATAAACATCCTAAAAGCCACTGCATTGCATACTTTTTAATGGTTGATTGTAATATGTGAATTATATTTCTAGAAATCTGTTTTGAAATACCCTAATCTCGCTCTCCTTCTTTCTCCAAACGCATAGCTTTCTGTTATTTTAGTACCATGGGGCTGGGAATGTAGCTGGGCTGGTACAGTGCGTGCCTCGCATGCATAAGACCCCGGGTTCAGTCCCCAGCATCATATGAACTAGCAGAGCATGTAAAATCCCAGCCCTCAGAAGGTGCAAGGTCACCCTTTGCTACATGTGACTCTGAGATCTGCCTGGGATACACGAGACACTATCTCAAAAAAAAATTTTTTAAGTTATCTCTAATACACTTACAACACTCCAATATTAGGTAGGTAACAATATAATCACTTTAAAATGGCGTTTTCTGCTAGAAGACAAGTTTCAAGAAGCTGGAGATACTTTTGTTGTCATTATATTTACCATGCTTAACGCGAGACTCAATTCACAATAGGGTCTCTATAAACACTCATTGAATGAAAGGAACCTTCGTGGAGCTCCAGTCTTAAATGGACACATTCTCATTGGTGATTAGAAATCCCTTTTATTTCTTCGTCTCTTTTTAAATTGGTGCTGAGGTTTCTGGGAGTTCATCCCAGAGCCTTGTACATGTTAGGCAAATGCTATACCACTGAGCTGCACCCCAATCCTTAGTACCTGAGTCCTTGACACATGGGTGTGTGGAGAGTGTGAAATGCAGCAGGCGTCTCTGTACCCCACCGGGAGCTTACAACCGAGGCGCCCCATATTTTGACAGTCTACCTTTCGGTGCTACAGACAGAGTACCGATAAGGCCTCAAAGCATATTGAAATGGCAAGTGTTTCCAAGTTCCTCTGGGTGGGGTCATGTAAGGGAGTTAGCTGAGTTGAGAGTGTGCTAAGAATGGGTTCTGAAGGGAGAGGCTGAGAGAGGAGAAGGTCAGTGGAGGAGGGGGCAGCCATTGCCAATAGAAAGACCTTGTCAGTTAGGAAGTGTTTCCAAGCCATGATTTTATTGTCTTTCTGAAGCAGGGAGTAACATCAGGACAGGGCGAGGGCCAACTCCTATTCTTCATCTTGGGGAAGGCTTGGAGAGAGGTGTGGCAGGAAAGGATGACTCAGGGGCTGGGAAGGGAGAGAGCAAGGGTGTCTGAAGAGATGGGGGAGACTTGATATAATTACCTTGTTCACCATGGAAACTGGGGAAGGAGAGCCAAAAGGTCAAGGCAGAAAGTAAAGAGATACAGGGTGACGATAGGAGTTGGAAGCTAAGAGGCGATTGTTTCTGTGTGACCCATAGTCAATGGGGGAGGCCAAGGGGCCAAAAAGAGAGCAAGAAGACATATCCAATCGCCTTTTCCCACACAGACATCTCTTCATTGCACCTCTCTCACCCCATATTTTCATCTTAACAGGCAGGATTTCTAAGAAACCTTTCAAGAGTTGGAGGTATGAATGGGCCAGGAAGTGATTAAGACATGAATAAGGCTTTGGAAGAAGGCAGAGAAATGCTGAAGGCTTCAGATGATGAGGGAGACAGGAAGAGGCAAGGAAGATGTGGGAAGGATGAGGCTCAAGGTCAAGGATGATGCTACAAAATCTGGCACAAATCACAAATGGAGGCCTGGGAAACGAAGAGATGGGTCATAAGAAATAAAGACCCATCCCTGGTAGCAGGATTGTGAACCAGAAAGCAGATGGCCAGAGCTCCGAGATCTTCCTGTGGAAGGGGTCTGACTCCACAACCCAAGGACGGATGTATAAATCCAAGGGACCTGAGATAAAAGCGAGCCTAGGCACGAGTGAGCCTGGATGGGAAAGGATGCGGCATGATGAGGTTTCCCTTTTCCTAGTTTGGTGGTTCCTTTGTGGTTTCTGTTTGCTAAGCCTAGAAGGAGGAATGGGTGACAGTATGGCTTGATGGTTAGGACATGGAGTTTGGGCACAGAATAGATCTAGTCTCTGTGGCTCCCCTGCTGTGGCACCTGCTGTAGTGCACACGCCACTGTTCTAAGCCTGTGCCCTCTCCTGCACTGACAGGATTCTGCTGGGATGGTGTGGAAGTAGAAGCTGGGCTCCTGACCCACTGGGGTGCTGAATCTTTCATGATCTCAGATGCACGGCATCTCTAGAGTCAGGCTATGGGACATTTTCCCTCAGCGGTGCACAAAATGATTTACAACTACACTACTTTAGGTCTGCTCAGATATGGAAACAGGCACCCAGTAATCAGTAGCCACTATACTGGGTAGCCGTTTGCTGCATGGGGCCATAGATATCTCATTATCTGTTCTCTGGCATTGTTAAGCACTTTGCCTGGTGGGTAGGAGCCAAGGCCCTGAGGTCTTGAGTTCATTACAACTTTCAGTGAGAACTGGGTTCGATGATGCCACCTCTCCAGCCCCCATTTTTCTCTTTTCCTTCAAGCCTCTCCCCTCTATACTTAAGAAGCTTCATTCATCATCACCATTATAGCTGTATGTCTTCAACAGCAATGACTGTCACAGAGCCACCCTGTACCTGCAGACACTAGGGTCCTTTCTACCCACAGTCTCTGGGCACAGGGACTCTTGCAGAGGCCTCTCCCAAGCTCTGGAGCCTCTCTTCAGTAGTCCTGGGGAAGGTCCAGGGGGAGCAAGCATTGTCTGCTCTTCTCTGGCTCACTGGTCTGTCTCTTTGTTTCATGACACTCAGGATGGAGCTACTGACTTTTAGCCAGACTGGCTGCCTGCAGGCCCTTGTCTTCGGAGACAAGGCTGCCCCTGCAATTTCTTTTCTAACCGTCCCTGTTTCATAACCCAAGGTCAGGGAATCAGCCCTGGATCCACGGCTCTGTCAGTGGAGAGCCACTCTGCATATGTGATGAAAGTCTGATTTTGTTGAATGAAGCTCAGCTGGAACCTCAACCCCATGGCCCTAACACAGAGAACTGGCTCTCTAGTGACATCATGGGCCCTACAGTTGCCCCCAAGAGATCATGGAACCTGAATATCACTGATGGGCTAAGGGGCATGTCAGACAAACACCGTCTTCCCAATCCTGATCCTTAGAGAGTCCTGTGTTGCCTTGGGTGTCATATGGCTCTCATGAGCACCCCCGCAGCATGGCATCTTTGAGTCAGCCTGGAAAGCATGGTGTGATATGTGAGATCAGTCAACATCGATCACTCTTTCGTCAGTTGGCCCATCTGTTTGTCTGTGCGTTCTCTGGTGTGTCTTCCAAAACCATGGCAGTTAAGCTTAGCCGTGGTGCACAGTGTAGCATATAACGCTGCCTACATGGCTGATAAGCCAAGCCAAGCTCAAGCCAAGGAAAGAAACAGAACAAATCTACATTCTGTTGCTAAATGGAGCCACCTGCTGGGTAACTGGGAAAGAGTGAAGGTTGATTTAGCTCATGGTTCTGGAGGCTGGGACGCCCAAAGTTAAGAGGTCATGTTTAGCGGGGACTCTCCACTCTCCTCAGGGTTATTGACAACATAAGGCATCAGATGGCGAGAGAGACACTTTACAGAGTCATGGCTCGTGAGGTGGCTCAGACACAGACTGTTGACCTGAGTTTAGTGCCCAGGGCCTACATGGTACAAGGAGAGAATTAACTATTGCAAGCTGTCCTCTGACCTCTACACAGGTGACATGGCCTGTATTCACATGTGCATATAGACATGTGTACATATATAAACAAAAAAGCAAAAAAAAACTGCAAAAGCAAAGAAAAGTCCTACCCTGGAGGCAAGGATATAGCTCAGTTGGTAGACTGCTTTCCTGACATGTATGAGGTCCTGGGTTCATCTAACCTTAGTGAGGTGGCATATTCCAGTATCCCAGTCAGGAGGAACAGAAATCCAAATGTATTCCTTGGGTACATAGTGAATCTGAGAACAGTCTACATTAATGACTATCTTAGAAAGAGAGAGAGAAAGAGAGAGACGGGGGAACCAAAATTTAAAGACCTACCTTTGGAGATTATTTAATAACTCATTACTCTGTGAGGCTGTTCAAGGCCCTCATGACCCAACCACCCTCCCACGGGCTTCCTGGTCCCACCTCTGGATATCTTACAATAAAGGATGATGTTTCAGCATGAGAGTTGGTGGAGACATTCGGACTGTAACTGCTACCAACTTCTTAGTCCCTCACAGACTGAAGGGGCAAAGAAGGGGGAGAACGGAACAGGTGGCCTTATCTACCCACAGATATGGTGGACTTGGGACCCCTGAGGAGCCCAGGCTGTGGATTCCACTCTCCAGCTTTCACTTAACTCGCGCCTCAGAAGGAAATGGAGGCAGCACCGGCTGGCCCGCTGGTGGCTGTCTGTGTACAGCTCTCCCACTCTTTCCCTTTCCTAACTTTTCCAACCCAACCGCCCCTCTGGCCCTGGTCCCGCTGACTCGGGCTGCCGCAGAGGGCCACCCACCCACTCGTGCTCACAAAAGCAGGCCTGTCTGGATCCGAGCAGGGTAGCACATGGGGATGGGCCCAGGAGCCACACCGCTCTCCTCTGGGGAAGCGGAGTCTAGTCAGGGGGAAAGAAGAGGCGGTGCTTTGTTACACACAACCTCTCAGCTTGGGCAGAGGCAGCTGCATGGAAGCCTGGTCCAAGTAGGCTGTGTGATGGGACATGTCACTGCCCAAGACACATTAGATCCAAAGAGTCTGAACTAACTAAACTTCCATCACATCTTTTGTGGCAAACCAGTTCAAGACGTTTGCTTTCCCATTGGAAACTGTTACCCTTGTGTCCTAGATCTGTGGTTCCCAACCTGTGAGTTGCGACCTCTTTGGGAGTCAAAGGACCTTTTCATAGGTGTCACATATCAGATATCCTGCATACCGGATATTTACAATTCATAACAGTAGCAAAAGTACAGTTAGGAAGTAACAATTAAAATAATTTTATGGTCAGGGGTCACCACAGCATGAGGAGCCGTATGAAAGGGCCGCAGCATTAGGAAGGCTGAGAACCGCTGCTCTAGATAATAAGTACAAGAGAAGATGTGGGCACTAACAACGGGCGTTTGTCAAGTCTCAGTGGCTGTGACTTACATGACCTCGGAGAGGTTGCTCTGGGCATCCTTGTCTGGTCAGTGAGCTACCCTGTGAAGGATATTATGGGTGAGAAACATGAGTAGACATATGGCAAGAGAAGAAAGCTTTCGGAATCATGGCTAGAGACATAGGCTTCAATGTGAGGCTTCCTGGATTTAAAGCCACAAAGTCTGAGCTTAGTCACCTCATCTATAACAGTAAGCAGCCATAGCTTCTACCCTTGTGTTTGTTACCCGGTCAGAGGGAAGCAGCCATCCCACGGGCTGGCTCATAAGTAAAACATACTTTTTGAATCTCATCTCATAGCTGTTACTTTTGTTGTAACTCAGGATGGATAAGATAGTCTCTGTGTCTTCGAGAGTGGATGAGAAGCTAAATCACAGATGCTATATCAGGCTCTGAGTGCTATGAGGGCAGTACCAGGAGCTGAGGATACGGGGTAGGGAGCTTTTGTGGAAAATGGGGTGTCTCTGCCAGAAGGACAAACAGTCATTGCATATGGGGGAACAGAATAAAGGAACCACTTGAACAAAGACCCATGGGAAAGCAGATGGCATCTCTCTAGTCTGAGGCCACTGAGCAGAAGGCTTAACAGGGATGTCCAGGGTTAGTGTGAGTTTGACATTAGATCATAGAGGACCCCAAATGATGTCATTCCAATAAGCTTAGACTCTGCCACAAGTAAACAAAAGTGAGGCTGGTATAGATATTTTTTAGAAGAAAGTTTGGAAGATGCTTCCAGGAAGACTACAGGACAGTCTGGTGGAGGGTTCAATGCCAAACAGAAGCCATGAAGAGATGTCACCCATCTTCCAGCTCCTGCTTCATGTCTGCCTTTTCTCTGTGTGTATTTAATCTGAAGGTACATGCTCATGTGTGTATGGAGGTCAGAGGGCAACCTCAAAAATCACCCTCAGGAATGTCATCCACCTCCTTTGAGACAGAATTTCCTATTGGCCCGGTTTGGTTAGGCTGGCTGGCTGTCAAGCACCATGAATCCTCCTGCCTCCACCTTCCCAGTGCTGGAATTCCAAGACTGTATCTCCATGTCTAGCATTATTATGAGGGTTCTGGGGATTGAACCCAAGTCCTTATGCATGTGAGACAAGCACTTTAGCAACTGGCCAGCTCCCCATCCTGAAGTCAGTCTTCTTTGCTAGATAGCACGCCAGTGTAGGCCAGGGCTCCTACACTGCCTTCTCACCAATATGTCTCAGGACAGTCCCGGCGGGACAACAGTTACTGAATTAAAATTGACCCAAAAATCCAAAACTTAAGCCATGAATGTTGAAGAGTGAGAAGTTACTTGAAGAAGAAAATGAAGAGGATTTGGCCAATGGGTCATCAGACCTATCTCTGATTGTGGGACTGGAGAGCCATTCGCTGAGAGGATGCAGAAATCTATCTGTAGAGCAAATGTGGAACCTGCCTATGGGTGTGGCTCAAGTAAGGTGAGGGACAGCCACCCATCCGCCCATTGGCCATCTGGCAGGCTGTGAAGATGGGCTTGGGCAGAGCAGAAAGGGCGGAGTCACGTGGTGGAGAGCAAAGATAGAGGTGCAGAAAGAACAGCGGCTTGGCTCTCCATAATACCTGAAGAGAGGGTATTATGGAGGACTCCCGCCTTGTCCAGAGAGCCCTGGCCCCCATATCATGCATGCTCTGTCTTGGGGAAGCCTTAAGAAGAGATCAAATCCTGGAGGAATGTCAGCAAGGATCCTAGTGATTGAGGGATGGACCTAGATGCTGGAGATGGACCACAAAGAATTTCAACAGAATGGGAAATGCACACTGGAGCCCCAGAGTTCACTTCAAGACTCCCAGAATTGCTACTCTGTCTCTAATGCCCCACGATGTGAGATCGTTCCTCTGAAGGAGGCCTACAAGCACTGCCAACCCTGGGCTCAGAAACTTTCCCTCACTTTCTCCTTTATGGATTTAAAGGCTCCAAGTTCTTGGCCAAGCATCTAAGTGACCCCAAAACTTGTGTGAAAGACCTCATTCTCATGATACTCCTCCCCATCTTAGCAGTATGGACTGTTCCCTCTTCCCTGTTGTGTGCCAAGAACTCTATGCCCTCGCAACTGGGTCCATGCTAGTCTCTTGACTGAGAAGATCCTTCTCCATCTCCTGCTCATTAACAGCCTTTTTCAGGATGGGGTGGGGGTGGAGAGGATGGCTCAGTCAGTAAAGTGTTTGGTATCCAAGCATGAGGACCTGAGGCAAATCTACTGTACCCATGTATGATGGTGCAGGCTCATAACCCTAGTACTGTAGAGGCAGCAATCCTGGAACTTGTAGGCTGGATGGATAAACCTAATTGGGAAGTTCCAGGTTAATGAGAGACCCTGTCTCAATAAACAGGTAAATGGCTTCTGAGGAATGACATCTGAAGTTGACCTCCAGCCTACACACACACACACACACACACACACACACACACACACACACACACACCTAAATAAATAAGAGGAAAAGATAAGGTAGATGCTTCCAAAGGAACAGCACCAAGCACTTCTACGTTCTGCACATATATGCATGTATACTTGTCTGTACATGCACATATACAAACATGCATACACACAAACATGAACACACACAAACATGTATACAAATAAATAAAATAGAAAGTCTTCGCATTCTCTAAGACCTGTGTCAGGTTTCCCCCACCCCCACCACACAAATCTCTCTTGGTCTCTCTAATAAGCACTCTCTCTCCGTCCCTCCACCTTTCTCCCTCCTTCCCTCTCTCCTGGTTTTATGGTGTATTGCTTTGCCTGGTAATACGTTATCCCTTCTTTGATTGAGTGCTTGTCTTGTGTGATGGTTTGAATCTGAACTGGCCTCTACAAGTTCGTGTTTCGCACACTTGGTCCCTAGCTTGTGCTGCTATATTCGGAGGCTCTGGAACATTTAGGAAGTAGTGCCTCACTGTAGGAAGGTTCCACCTGCCCCTGGCTCCTCCTCCAGCCTTCCTTGTCAGCCATGGTGTGAACAAGTGGGAGCAAGTCTTCTATTCACACTCTCATTTTCATGGTCAGATCTGTTCCTGCGATCGCATCCTTCCCACTATGAGAGACTGAAATCCCTTTGAAACTGTAAGCCTAATTAAGTCTTCCTTCCCTTAAGCATTCCTGTCAGGCCTTTTGCTCTCAGCCATGAAAAGGAGTAGTTAACACAGCTTGTCTTTTCCTTCCAAGGTTTGTAATAGTCTAAGGAAAGAAACCCATTCTGTTGTGTTTATTTTATGTTAGTGTATATGCACGTGTAAGCAGAAGTGTGTGTGTGCGAGCTTGTGCATTTTTGTATATGTGTGAGAGAAGGCCATCTTCCACCATCACTCCCCACCTTAGCTCAAAAGATCAGCTAGGGTCTGTCAGTGAATGCTGCACTCACTGACTGGAAGCCACTTGTCTCTGTCCCCAGTCCCCCCAAATGCTAGTTACACAAGTGTGCAACCATGCCCGGCTTTTTTTTATGTAGGCTTTGGGGATCAAACTCAAGTTCTCATGTTTGTACAGCAGACTCTGTAGACAAAAGCCATCTCCTTAGTCCCAAGAAAAGTCATTTTATCATTAATTGTCCTGCAGTGCGGCAGGCCCCTGGCCAACACCAGCCCAGCGCATACCCGGTGTGTGTTGCCATACAGTCAGATGTGCTATCTGTGATCCTGACATTGAGCAGACACTGCTACATGTGCTAAGACTTTGGAATGGTTCCCATAGCTAGACGGAAATGGGAAAGCTTGGCCTTGCCGTCAGCTGTACTTTATTACACATAGTGCCTTAAATCCCTCCACAGTTCCACCATGACATGTGCCAGAGCTGTGATTCAGAAGAAGAACGTTCTCTACATCCAACTGACAAACTCAAAATGCACCTGTTCATTTAATTGTCGGCTATCCTCTGGCCTTCCCTGCAGCATCGGCCAGTGTTTAGATTAAATGCGTGCTCTGTTTCTCTCCCTCGCAGTTTTCTGTTGGCAAGAAAAGTGTCTGCCCATCTATGCCCCCTGCATAGCCCACTGAGTACCTCCTACGTGTTTGTCCGCGGTGGTCTGCTCCCAAAGGCACAGAACCTCGGGGAAGTTAGTTCTTTCTGTGGTCTGCACAGCAGAGCTAGTTATTTTTGGATTGTTCTATAAAACCGAGAGCAGTTTAGGATGGATCTAGACAGTCCTGCTTTCTTTCTTCCTTTCTTTATTTGTTTAGAGTTGAGGATAGACAGTTATAAAACACAGCTGGCTCCATGAAAAGGAAGACTAAATTCTTTATGCAGCTGTGAACAACAGAATTATTTAATTTTAGCTCTGATCCAGCCAGCCCAGTTGTTGAGAAGGAAGGAAAAAAGAACCGCTATCTTTAACCTCTTAGATATGGCCACTCCCCCCTCCCCTCCAATCCCAAATGAGGAAAGGGAGCGATAAAGAGAGAGAATATTTTGAGTGGTTTTAGGGTTCATGTTCCTGGGTTTCCACGGAAAAGAATGGGAGGTCGTTTTCCACTTCTGAGTGTAAGTTCCCCACCTTCACAACTTGCTCTACCCAACATCCTTCCTGTTGATTCCCAGGGACCGAAAGCTCCAAGGAAAGGCTCTCTTGTGGGCACAGCAACTGTCAAGGGGCCAGGCTGCAGAGAAATCAGTTCTCAGTTCAGGACCCACAGTTTAGTCCCAATAAGGATTTTCCTAACTTACCCCACGGTGGCAGAATTATACCAAGAACATACTCGAAAGGTGAGTAATGAGTAACACTGAGGAAATGGGAGGATTTCAAGGCATCTGGGCTCCAATTGTTCTGAAGGACAGTGGCAAAAAAAATCACGCCAACTGGCCCATGACAGAAGGCCTAGGAATATCCTCCCCTTTGTATTTAAATGGGCCTTTTCAATCGCAACATGAGCACTACTGTCTGAATGTTGATGTGTCCCCAAATTCACATGGTGAGCTCCCCTCCCCAGTATAATACTAGAAGGTGAGGGCTTTTGGAGTAAGTAGACCATTAAGGGTGGGAGATCCATCACCCTTCTGCTGTGTGGGAGAAGGAGCCAGCCTGCTTCAGACACTAGGTCTGACGGCTTCTTTATTTTGAACCTCCCATCATTCAGAACCATAAGAAATAAGTCGCCTTTGCTTATGAGCCACCCGCGCTATAAAATTTGGTATAGAACCCAAACACAGTGGCAGCTATGTGTAAACGTCTCTTAAGAATCACAGTCAGTGCAGAACTGTTGGCTGTTGTCATCACAAGCTGAATATCCAACAGTAGGAGACTCACTAAAAATTCGAGAGGAATATGTATGCTTTTACAACTAAAAATGCTGTTTCAAGAGAATATTAAGTAGGGTGGAGATTATCTGTGGTTTATTAGAGTGAAAAAGTGAAAAGCATATATATATATATATTGTGTGTGTGTGTGTGATACTGTATTTGTTATTTATGTGTGAAGTAGTTGGCTGGTAGATAAAAAGACAGACATAAATACAGGGACAAAACTACAAAGGTATAAATCAACATTATTAATATTTTAACAATAATGAGTATTTTTGTTTTTCCTAAAATTTCTTAAGCTTTATTTTACTTTTCTAGTCATAAAATTTACTACTCCAATTATCCAAAAATAATTTTGAGTGACATATTCTCATTAATCCAGGAAAGTAATTAAACAAGATTTTAAATATTCACTGTGAAGCAGACACTATATTCAAAACAATGAAAAACTAAAAGTGAAAAGACAACAGATTCACTCATGCAGTGCTGCTGGTAAAACACTATATTGTGCCGGGCAGTGGTGGTGCACGCCTTTAATCCTCGCACTCGGGAGGCAGAGACAGGTGGATCTCTGTGAGACCAGCCTAGTCTACAAAACAAGTTCCAGGACAGGCTCCAAAGCTACACAGAGAAACTCTGTCTTGAAAAACAAACAAACAAACCAACCACTGTATTGTGTCTCTTGGGCTTTTTACAAAAATCAGATTATTTTATAGTGTGTGTGTGTTTGTGGATGGGGGCACCATGTTTGGAAGTCAGATGACTTTCAGGAGTCGGTTCTCTCCTTCCACCCTCTGGGTCTGGGAGATCAAACTCAGGATGTCATGTTTGGCAGTAGATGATTTTAATCATGGAGCCATCTTGCTGGCCTCCCTGAAGACTTTTCTGTGCAGATGTTAAAACATGATAGTGGAGCTGGGATGTGTCTCAGTGGTAGAACACTTACTAGAATATACATAGGCTCTTGGCAGCACAGCAAGAGAAGTACACATATACATGCACACATACACATGCACACACACATACACACATACACAAGTGCATTTGCCCCATTTGGCTTTACACCCCATCCAAAGATGTAAAGGACAGAGATGGTACCATGGTGTAAAGAGAATAGTATTTATACACCTTCCAGAAAACTCAGAGGGGGGCAGTGTTGGACAAAAAGCATACTGTACTTAGAAAGCCAGTGAAGATAGCAGCTGTAGGCAATAGGCTATCTAGAGTATATAGATTCTACTAAGACCTGTGACTTGGGGGCTGGATGTTCCTTTGCTCTGTCTTGTGGTTGAGGATACACTCTGCCAGCCTTTGGAGGGAAAACATTCAATGAATGGCAAATTGGAGCTGCCAATTCTTCCTAGGATGGCCCTTCTAACCGCTGTCTCTGATACTTCCCTTCAGTTTTTCCACTATCTTGTTGAGTCTGTTCTTCTGCCAGGGGACAAATGATGACTTAAACCACCATCATCACCCCTTGCCTCCTACTGCCCAGTGGCTCTCCACAATGGTCAGAAAAAGCCTCAAGTGGTCTGCATGGCCCTATATCATCTACTCATTGCGTGCCTCGCAGCCATTCCCAGACCACTTCCTCCTTGGTTCCTGGGTTTTCTGTTACATTCTTGAACAAACCAAGTTCTTCCCACCTCAGGAAAAGAAGACTCTCTGCCTACTCGTGGCCTCAGCTATATCCGCTTCCATCAGCTCTCATAGCCTTTGTCTCTCTATCTTGTTTATCACAGTCTCCTCAGGCCAAGGCTTTCTTGTTCTCTTTCCAACACAGACCTGTCACAGTCTACTAATGTCAACTAGTTTCTTCTTCAGTATACTCTGTGTGTGTGTGTTCTTTCTTTAACCCCGTCCTTGACTCTGCTATATTAGAATGTAATACCTAGAGATTGGGGACCACTGCTTCTTCCTTGTAGCCTGTGCAGGCTCAGGAAGTACATGCTAAATAAATATGATGCAGGGGGAGAGGGAGAAAGACTCCAGGAAGAGGGTTCTCTTCCCAGACAGCCCTGTTTGCTGTGGACGGAGGCAGTGTGTCCTGCTTAGTCCTAGCATTACGGTGCAGGTTAAAAATAACCCCCCTGGGTGGAGTGAGCCGAGAGAGGATGGGGAGAGATAATGAGCAGCACAAGCACGCCAACGCAGCCTAGCAGGATGTGAGGCTGGCCAGGAAGAAAAGGATCTGGATACAGGAAAACCCTGTCAGGGCTGCCACCAGCTGACAAATGGACAGCTCCAGGTTCTTCACCAAGTCCCTACCTCCATCTGCTGTGTGTGAGATGTTTTCTTAAACGTGTGTGTGTGTGTGTGTGTGTGTGTGCTCTGTGCATGTACACAAGTTTGTGTGTTTGCAGGTTGGTACACACGTGTGCATGTGCATGCATACATACGAGGAGGCCAGACATAGACACTGGCTTCCTCAATATCTTTTCCACCTGATTTTTTTCTTTCTAATGACAAAGTCTCTCACTGACCTTGGAGCTCACTGACTGGGCAAGACTAACTGGCTAGTGAGTGCCAGGGATCCTGTCTCCAGGCGCATCCCTATACCCTGTCCCACTACTGTGTTGGGATTACAAATGTGCCCTATGGCCCCCAGCTTTTTATGTTGGTGATGGGAATCCCAATGAAGGCAGGCACTTTATTGACAGAACCATCACTGCAACCCATAATGCTTTTTAAAATAAGCAAAACGAACAAAACAAAACAGTCTCACTGTATAGTCAGGCAACCTCTAATTCCCAGCCGCCACCTCAGCCTCCCAAGTAGTAGGATTACATACAAGAACTGCCCTGTCTGATGAAAAGACTTCACGTCGCCAGGTCAGGTTAGATAGTCAAAGCAATTTCCATCTTACAGCCAAAACGAGTTAAAAGATTTTCAAGTCACTTCCTAGAACAGGGGCCGCCACAGCCCTCATCTGACTGCTGACCTCTGAGAAGGAGAGCCGTGCTGAGGCCCTCTTTGGCCCATCCTTCCCCTGCCCTTCCCCCAGGGCCCAGGGGATCCAAACCTCCCACTCAGCACAGTAGGCTCAGGCCAGATACCCCAAGGTGAAGCCGCCCTCCAAAGGCTTGGCTCAATCTGGGGCTGTGTAAAGCAGGGAGGGTCAGGTCAATGGGTCACTAGAAACAACTGGGACATTGCCTTAGAAACGCCCTCCCTGCTTGCTTGCACTGCCTGCCTCTGGATCCACCCTGATACAGCTGTGTATTAAGCCCTTAGGCCTCAGTGGGAGGTGGGAGAGTATCAGGGAGGGCCAAAGTGGGACTGGAAGGCTTCCAGCTTCCTTTTGGGAGAGTATCAATCTTCGGTAAACGGCTGTCTAAAGTCCCAGGAGAGCAGTAGGGATAGAATCCGTATTACTGGCTGAGCCGCAGGGATAAAGGATGAGCTGAGTGGGGCTGGGTGCAGCCAGCATCACCTCCTCCAGACCTCAGGCTGGAGCCTTTGCCAGACTCCATCTCTCAAAGCTGCTTCAGCAGCCAAGTGATGTGCTCATGGTCACCTGGTGTGAGGCAGGCGATCCTCAGACCATGGAGACATTGATCACCACTGGCTGTTTCCATGTCCACAGTTCTGAGATGCCACAAGGGCAGGCCAGGGAATTGAAGCATCAAGAGAGACAGTTGCACTCTGCTTTACGGAGCACCTCCGGTCTGACTCTAGCCCTCCCCTTGTCAAGGCTTTCTCACGGAGAGGGAAGCAGAAAGAAGAGTTCTTTAGCTGGAGTCATCAGGAGGGAGGGTGGAGCACCAGACAGGCAATGGCTGTGCAGTCTGCCACTCTCAACCGTCCCTGTAGCCTTTCCAAATGATCTGAACCCAACACTAGCCTCTGGGTACACTGAGCAGAATTTTTAGGGAGGCCCTGTATTAATGAACCATGGTTTCTTGGGTAGGAAATCCAAAGTCTTTGCATGCATAGGGCAAAAGGAACGAAAGCCTGAATGTTCTTAGTCATTGTTAGGGACATCTACAGCTCAGTGCGCCAAACAGGTAACCTGCATCTACTCCAGGCTTCGGGCTTCAGCCTGCAGAGAGCTCTTGCTGGCTGTTTCCAGGTTCCTGATATGAAGAAAAGTCCAGAATGACAATCTTCCCTTTTAAGGGGGCACAGGGCAGTGCTGCAGGAATAAGCAGGGCCAGGGAAACCTTCATGGTCCGGTACTTTTTATTTTAAGCTTAAAAATGTCAGTGTGAAGATTTCCAGAAACCTTAGGCCAACTGCAGAGCCTGTCAGTAGTGATAATAGTTCACATTTCATTGAGGGAATGTTAGCTGCTGTCTGTGCATTGTGTATTAAGACATGGTGGGTGTTATCGCTAATGTCCAACCCTCTGAGATAGGGACAACTGACAAGGAGTCAGCTCTGACAGGTACTGTGGGTTTTACCTGTATTAACTCATATATTCCTGGCAGGAGCCACAAAGGATGGGTGCTACTGCAATGATTATTTAATAGAGTCTTAAATATTATTTGGCTTGACTGGGAACATGCAGCTATGGGATGCCCAATCCAGAGTTTGAACCCAGACCCTCCTATCCTCTAGCCTCTGTCCTCAACCTCTATGCTACATACTTAAGCACCACAGGCTCCAGAAAGATGGGCAAGAACGGGAGCTATTGGGAGACTTCTTGGCCTTCTACTCGGAGCCCAAAGGCTTTGCTTCCCCCAAACTAGTCTGGTAGAGTAAGGATGAGGATGGATTTACACAGCCAACTACATGAAAATTTCACTGTTGGGAAGAAACCTTTGAAATGTGCCATTTTCAACCCAACCTGCATCTACCATTTAGAAATGTCCCACTACCAGACATAATAATTGAACCAGAGGAGGAATACCGTGCCATGCAACTTACTCCAAAAGGCCAGGTCACCCAGCCTGTGACTCTGAAAAAGGGACTTGCTCTCTACCCAGGGCAAGGCTCTGTAGTGTTTGTTCCTAACTCCCACCCTGACTGTGTCAAACTCTGATAGGTATTCTAAGGAAGGCACAAGGAAAGCATCATCTTTAGAAGTGTTTTCTTTCTCCAGAGGGCACTTTGCACACACTGGGTGGTCAGTGTGAGCCACTCTGTTATTCCCATCAACCCGGGGAAAGCCCCTCCCCGTGTCCTTTCTGAGAGCTCGACATCACTCGCTTGCGATAGATGCACCTCAGCCATGAGGTTATTGACTCTACGTGAATAACTCACCTTGGATGAACTTTGGGCCGCCTGAAGCAGCGGCTCTCAACCTTCCTAACGCTGCGACCCTTTAATACAGCTCCTCATTTGGCGCCCCCCCAACCATAAACTTACTTTCATTGCTGACTTCACAACTGTTAATTTTGCTAATGTTATGAATCATAATGTAAATATCTGATAGTTTTGATGGTCTAAGGCGACCCCTGTGAAAGGGTTGTTCAACCTCCAAGGGGTCATGAGCCACGGATTGTGAATCATTAGCCTAAAGTGACTGCAGAGATGGCACCAAGCCAGCCATACCAGAGCAGCTGGGGACTGGCAGGCTCTGGACTCGGGTTTCATAGCTTTGCACTCAGATACAAAGGGGTTGTAAGGAGGGGGGGGGCAGGATGTCTCATTGGTGTTCCGGGCCTTGGCTTTCTTACTCCCAAGATGTATCCATTGGTTCATTCACTCACTGGACATTCTGGCTACTGAGCTCTTACTCTGTAGCTAGCCTCTGTCCTAGGTCCTGGGGAGGGAGCAGGAATCAGGACCAACAAGGACTGGTTCCTGCCTGTGAGGCTTCTGTTCTAATAGAATAGGCAATGACGATGTTTTTAAAACCTGGCAAGACAACTACTGCTTGGGGCAAGCCCACATAGGAGAGACAGGCGAAGACTAGAGTGACGGGAAACCTCCTTGAGGTAAGGTCTGAGGCTGAGAACAAATAAAACAAGACCCTCCACTATGTGAGGAACGCAGAGAAAAGCATTCCCGAGCCGACTGCACAGCGGCAAAGCCTCAGGAGCAGGAAAAGGCCAGCAGAGGAAAAGAAGGGAGGTCATTCAGTTTTTTAGAGCAGACTTTTGTGACCGGTGACTTATTCCTGGACATTTGTTACTGATAAGTTTCCCGGGAAAGGGACTGCAGTGTGAGATAATCAGGCACCTGATAGGGTGCCAAACCAAAGCCAGCATCCCACTCCTGGGGCCGGTGCATTGTTTTTAAAATCATTCTAAAAAGGCTTTCCCTATTTAGCCCAGGCTGGCTTTGAACTCTGATCCTCCGGCCTCAGCCTTCCAAGTGCTGAGATTATAGGTGTGCTCCATCACACTCACCAAGAACTTCTCATATGAAGTCGTGACTAATTAGCTTTGTGGCCTTTGCATCCCCCTGCCCCACCCAGCAACTTCTATCCCTTTTCATGCCTGTGTCTACCAGCTTTCTCTTCTGTTCGCTGTCTCTTTCCTTTGTCGGCTGCCATCCCCAGCCCTTGCTGAACAAGTAGATCCCCCAAATGTGTACCAGCTCTCGCTACTGCAGGCAGAGCACAAGCAGAAAGCAGAGGCTGTGTCCAGGGGACCTTTGTGCCCTTCCAATGAAGTCCAGTCACCTAAAGTATGGCCCCTGCTTGGCTGTCTAACTTATGAATGGGATCTATTGACCACAGATAACTGTCTGCTGTGGTTGGAATGTGAAATGTCCCCCATGGGTTCACATTGGAACACTTGGTTCCCAACTGGGAGAGCTGTCTGGAAGGCTGTGGAACCTTTAAGAGGTGGAGCCTTGGTGGAGGAAGTAGGTCATCAGAGGTGGGCCTTGAGGTTTTACAGCCTGGCCCCACTTCCTGCCTCTCTTGGCTTCCTGTCTACAGGTGAAATGTGATTCGATACCCTGCCCTCCTACCAGCCATGCCTTCCCTTGCCTTGATGGGCTCAACTTCGTCTGTCAGCCAAAATAAGTCCTCCAGGCCTTAAGCTGCTTCTTTTAAAGTATTTGATCACAGCAGGAGGAAAAGCAGTTGATATACTGTGCCTAATTTGACATCCTCTGCTGAGGGAGCCTCATGTCTGGAACACAGTTCTCTCCCCTTAGGCTCATGTAGCTGTAATGATTGTTCTGTCTCTTTAAGAGACAAGCCATGCCCACTCCCTTCCTGCCTGCAGCCTCAGACCTCCATTTTCTCTCTCTCTGGTCCCCCCTCTCTCAGAGAGGCAGCTGCTGACTCCCCTCTCTCTTCCTCTCCCCTTTCTCTTTTTTCTTTTCTCTCTCTCCCCCCTCCCCTTTTTCCTTCCCCTCAATAACACACCTAATAAATGTTCAACTTTACTCTGCATGGTGTATCTGCTTCTCTCTCTCTCTCTCTCTCTCTCTCTCTCTCTCTCTCTCTCTCTCTCTCTCTCTCGCCCGCTGCCGCTGCCACATGGCTGGAACCACTGGGGACCTGCTGCATGGTCTCGACCCTGCAGCAAGCAGCCAGGGTGCAGCCACATGGAGACATGCTGGCATGGTCTCAGGCGCCCGCCCCGCCCGGGATTGGCTATTTTGGGACCCACTGTCCCCTGCCTGCTGGGGAACTCACAACAAAAGCATTACAGTAGCCTCTTGAAATTGAGGAGCTGACATCCAGGGCTCCTTGCTGCTGCCCCACACCAGCGTCTCTAGTCCTGTCTTGGAATGATTTTCTTTATATACAGTCTTACCCTCTAAGATAGGGTTCTCAATCTGGCGGGGGGGGCATGATCCCTTGGGGGGTCTGATATCAGATATCCTGCATGTCAGATATTTATATTACAATTCCTAACAGTAGCAAAATTACAGTTACGAAGTAGCAATGAAGTAATTTTCTGGTTGGGGTCACCACAACGTGAGAACATATATTAAAGGATTGCATCATTAGGAAGGCTGAGAACCACTGTTAGGCTTTCTGTGACGTCACAGCTTAAACACCTGAGATGGCTATTTGTGGTTGGCATCTTGACACACTTGCAAAGAGGGACCTCACATGAAGAACTGTTGCCATCAGATTGGCCTGTGGGCATGTCTATGGGGGCATTTTCTCGACTGCTAAGTGACAGAGGAGGGCCAGCCCCACTGTGGGCAGTGTCATCCTGTAACAGGTGGTCCTGGCTTGTATAAGGAAGCTAGCTGAGCAGAAGCAGGGAGCAAGCCAGTCATCATCATTCCTCTGTGTTCTCTGCTTCAGTTTCTGCCTCCGGGTTCCTGCCTTGACTTTCTGCTTTGGCCTCCCTTGAAGACAGGCTATAAGCTGGAATCCCAAATTGTTTTTAGTGTTTATCCAGCAGCAGAGAAGCAAATGAAAACAAGACCTAAACCATTATTAACCCTTCTCTTGTGCAGCTCCTCTTCCCTGTCCTCCAGCCACAGACCTGGCTTTGCCTCCTTGGAAGCCACATTTCCTCGTACCATGTGACCTTCTGGAATCCTTTGTGCTCCTCCACCTCCACTTGATAGCCTTTCAAATCTTGGCCCAGGCCAGCATCTCCTCCAGCACCTGTGCCATGTGCTGTAGAGCTGACTCAGGAGAGATTGAGATCCATACCTCTATCTATGCCCTCTCGTGCTCAGGAAACTATGAGTCCCAGCTCTGCTGGAGTCCAGTGTTTGGCATGCTTCCTGGCCGCAGGAAGTGCCCACAAGTGAGCTGCACAAACTCGACATGGTCATTACCAGCACTCATAAACCCTACCAGTCTCCACTTCAGTTCTTCCTCCTGCCTCCTTTTCCCTTTTTCTTCCCTCCTCACTCCTCTCTTCAGTCCTTCCCTCCTGAGCCTTGGGCCTTTTAGTATTCTTAAGAGCAACACTTAAGACAACAGAAAGCACATGGAGTAGAAATCTTAAAGTTGCTCCAACTTGGCACGGTGTGTTGAGCTTCAACTAGATCATCTCAAGGTCAGGGCCTAGAGGAAGCACTAGGAACGTGGCTTCCTACAGTGTGACTTGGCCAGGGCTGCTCAGTAAAGTTCACAGAATGGGTGGAGGAAACAATGGAAAGGTGTTTTCAGGTTGGCTCTTTCTGAGGGCTATGAGAGAGATTCTGCTCCAGGCTTCTCTCTTTTGATGCTGTGTCATACCCTCCTACCTCTGTATATGTCTCTCTGTGTAAATCTCCCTTCTTTATAGGGACATCAGTCATTTCAACAACCTCATGGTAACTTGGATATCGCTGAGAAGACTCTAGTTCTAAATAGGGTCGCATTATGAGGTTCCAGGGGTTGGGATGATTTCATGTGAACTTAACCCATTACTCCTGCCTCCACGTACTGATTTCCTCACCCTTCTGACTTATTGAATGCAACAAGGGTAGAGGGGTGTTGATGGAGGCCAGTCGTTCGTTCCTGGCTGCTCAGACTCAAAATAACCAAACAGAAACTATATTAATTGCAATACTGTTTGGCCAATAGCTTAAGCATATTTTTGGCTAACTCTTCTATCTTAAATTAACCCATTTCTAGTAATCTGTGCATCACCACGAGATCGTGGCCTACTGGCAAAGTTTCAGCAGGCTCCAGCATGGCTTCTCCCTGACTCTGCCTACTATCTCTACATATCTTTTCCAGCCTGGCTATATTCTGTTAAGCCATTGGCCGGAAATCAGCTTCTTTATTAACCAATGGTATTCACAGCATACAGAGGGGAATCCCACATGGGGGTATGGGGGTGGGAACATGCCTTCCTCTGGAGAAGTGCTTATGTGAGCCTCGAAAAGGTGGGCAAGATGAGACTGGGAACCAGAGAAGGACACCCCACCTAAGAGCGAGAAAGGAGGGCTGAGCCTACTCTCACAGAACGGCCTCTCAGATATACATCTGGGCCCTGCTAGTGGGCTAGTGACTGAGTTCAAATCACAGCTCTGTAGTTTCCTGGTGGCAGACCCTTTTCTTGCATTAGTGAGATGTGTGCAGTAATAGCATCTGCCTTTTGGCATTGTCGTGAAGGATTCATGAGAGACGAGCACCATGGGAGCAGGGCGCTGTCCACAACAGAGTTGTTATAATAGGTGACAGGTCTGTCAGGCAAGTCAGTGTGACAAAGAAGAGGCCAATTGTCACTCATGCCACACATACAACTGTGTTCCCCTTACTACTAATAAAGAGGGAGGACCGAGAGTGGGTAGCCAGATCCAAGCTTTTCTAATTATGGCCTCTGACTACAGGCATAAGACCCATCTGGGTATCACTGAAGAAATACAGAATCCTGGGTCCCTCAAGAAACATTGAGTCACTTCTATGCATAGGATTTAGAAATCTGACTCCCCACCCCACCCCCTTTACAAGGCTAAGGATTAAACCTAGAGCCTTGTGCATGCTAGGTGGACCCTCTCAGCTATACCCCGCCCTTCTTTTTATTTTTCATTTTGAGAAATGAAATGTTCAGGCAGGCCTTCACCACTGAGTCCAGCCTGAATGGACCAGAGCACAGTTCCTAGAGGGGTAGGGCTGTCATGTCCTTGAATAACCATCCATATCAACACAGCCTCCCACGAGGTAGGTATGCCTTTTCATACCTGCCAGCACCGCCAGCATTCCTTGAACAAGGTTAGCGAGATGGTCTTGAATGATGATGTGGACAGTCAATCCCTGCAGGTTACATATGGATATAGTCTTCAGAAAAGTCCAATCTTTGCCTTAGCCATATGCTTGCCAGGTTAAGACACTTCATTTTAGGTTATCCACTCTTCCTATCTCTACAACCGAGGCTTGCCCAATGTTACCCTCAGACTTAGGCAGCTCTAAACTTAGTCCTGGGTCAGCAGTCTCTCCATGCCTGAGTCTGTTTTTAGCCCCATTTCCTGTATTCTTGAGTCCCACCCACTTCCTGGTTCAGGAAAACTGGGGATCACAGTGTCTGTGCAGCCTGTCTGGTTTCCAAAGGACCTGTCACCCAAGGCTGTCAGTGTGCCCAACCCTTGGACATTGAGACAGGCGCTGTCATCTATAAAGTTCATAGTCAAGAATCATGTATTATGTAACAAAAAAGAACCCCCCCCCACAAAAACCCTCCTCATAATGTTTTAAGTGAGTTTATAATTTTATCTATCTATCTATTTATCTATCTATCTATCTATCTATCTATCTATCTATCTATCTATCTATCTACTTATTTTGGTTTTTCGAGACAGGATTTCTCTGTAGCTTTGGAGCCTGTCCTGGAACTAGCTTTTAGACCAGGCTGGCCTCAAACTCACAGAAATCCACCTGCCTCTGCCTCCCGAGTGCTGGGATTAAAGGCATGCACCATCACCACCTGGCTGAGTTTATAATTTTGTGTTGGGATGCATTCATGGTTCTTTTGGAGTGCATGTGGCCAATCAGCTGCATATAAATCTTCAGCTTTGAGACTCTGCCCATAACGCAAGCTAGGGTCCTGCCATATCTAAACAGTGGTTCCAAATTTTGACCTATTCTCTAGGGTCTTCCTATGTTACCTGTTGCTAAATTCCTGTCACTAAGTTCCACCTGTCTCTTAGGATGCCTCCCCAGTTAGCACGGGCCTGATGGAGAACCTGGCTGACTCTGCCCCTTGGCAGCTGTGGGGCCACCAGTAAATGGCCCCTCTATTGGACCTCAGTCCTGAATCTGAAACAGCCCATGCTTCACTGGGCTGTTGGCAAACTTAAAGCTGAGCCCAGTATACAAAAAGGATGAGAAACACTGTTGACGAGGACAATAGCTGTTCTGTCTCCAGATCTTTGCAATTGCAAACAAAGTCCCATGCCAAAGCAAAAGTGCCAGAGGATGGCACTTGGGGCATCCCAGCCTCCTCTGCACTCAGTATCACTTGCTGAAAGCTGAGCAGTGTCCTAAGGCTGTTACTCATTTGATCTTGCCCTTAGCAAGGTTAGCATTTTGTCACCCTTTTTATAAACAAAGAAGCTGAGGGGCAAGTCACAGCACTAATCAGTGACAGAGTCAGAGTTTGGACCTCAGGCTGCCTTACTGCAGAACTCATACATTTAGCCACCTTGTCACACCGTTTTTCTCATGTGTGTGTGCTGTGTACATGTTTATGTATATGTACAGGTGTGCAGGTACATGAGTATATATGTATTCATATGTATGGAAGTCAGAGGTTGACTTTAGGTGTCTTCAATTGCTCTCCACCGTGTGTGTGTGTGTGTGTGTGTGTGTGTGTGTGTGTGTGTGTGTGTGTGTATGAGAGAGAGGGGGGGGGTCATGTTCATTCACGTGCGAGTGCAGGATTGCACTTGCCATGGTGTGCATGTAGAGGTCAGAGGAAAACTTCAGGTGTTGGCCCTTCCCTTCCACCTTGTTTGAGATCAGGGTCTCTCTTTGTTGTTCTCGGTGCATATGTGGACTCTCTGGCCCTCAAGCTTCTGGTGGGTCTCCTGTTTGTGCTTCTCACCTCACATAGGAGCCCTGAGATGACAGATGTGTGCTGCCATGCCTTTACATGGGCGCTGGGGGAGGGGACCCAAACTCAAGTCCCTGTGCATGTATGGCAGTGAGTATGCCCACTGAGCCATCTCCCCAGCCCCTACAATACTTTTTCTCACTGTGATTTAGGAATCAAAACAGCTGCTATTCCCTCCTCTGCCTCTTTGTCTGCTGTCCCTGCAGTCTACTCCCCTAGAGCCAGCTCCTGTCTTCCGCCTTAGGTTAACTTTTCCCCAACCCTGTCACCTGGATACTCAGTGGCTCCTTCCCTTCTCTGTCTGACTAGCTGAAACCAGTCACCTCTGTTCTGGGACACCTTGGTCGTTGATGAAAAACTGCCTGTTTGTGAATCCTTTGTTAAGGAAAAAGATTTACCCACTTGCAATCCATGGACAGTGAATAGAGATTGGTTTTATTTAAAGCAGGGTATGTCCATGGCATGAATGACTGTGGTCTCCTGTCCTAGCAACTTAAACCAAGGGTAACTGTGTCAGTTAAGCAATGCCTTGACAACAGGCAGAGGCAACAACCTCTGCCCTCCTGGCAGCTGGTACACAGGGTGGCAGGTCCTTGGTTTTTACTTATTCAGAGTTCACAGAATGCATGTCCTCAGAAAGGCTGGCTGTAGCATCTCTCCCCAGGTTGGCTATCCCTTTGCTAGTGTAGATGGAGTGTCAGACCGCTTAACCATGTCCTGCTTTCTCAAATCCTTAAAAGAACCAGGCAAGGACATGTAAACACAAAACTTTTTTCTTGCTTAACTTTTCATGTATTACTTTTAGTGTTTCATCAGCAAATCTGTGTGTTTATACTTTAAAAGGCAGTGACAACCAGGAGAAAGTGTTCCCGCCTCCTCAGCATTAACTGTTGAACTTGTCTTCCAACATACAACTTTTAGAGGGACCTTTCCTGGGAAGCCTTCAGTGGAGTTTGTGGCTGTGAATCAGAGGCTCCCTCAAGCCACACTATTCATACAGACAACAGTCCTTATGAGGACAGCCCACTCTTCCTAGATACCACTACCCCCAAAGCAAGGTCATTTGTTCTCAATTGTGTGTGTGTGTCTGTGTGTGTGTGTGTGTGTGTGCTCCCAAGTACACATGTGTACATGTGTATTCAGAGGCCAGAGGACAACCTCAGGTGTCATCCCTCAAGAGCTGCCACCTTAGGTTTTGCTTGTTGTTTCTGGTTCCTGGAGCTCAGTGAGTGGACTAGGCTGGCTGGCTGACATGCCCTAGGGATCTGTCTCTGCCTCCCTGGCACTGGGCTTTCAAGCATTTACCCCTGAACCCAACTGAAAAAAGAGCAACAACAAAATCATCCCAAGCCCAAAAGATAGTGACTTCTGGAGACCCAAATCAGACCATCAAGCTCCCCATTTTGCCAGCTAAGCTATCTTTTCAACATTTTGCCACAGTGCCAAGCCATGGCAGTAGCTGGGAATGAGGGGAGCAGGGCAGCCTCTCTTGGGATGCCTGTCTTCCCTCCACTGCAGCATGAGGAGCTAAACCCCCATCGATGACATCCCCATAGAAAGGCAAAGCAAAGGTGCTGGGCACCAAAGCAGATAGGAAGAAAGAGAAGAAACGGTGGATGCTAAATGCCTAAAGAAGGCATGAAGGCTTAAACTCAGCTGAGATATGGGGCTCTCTCGGGACTGAGGTGGGAGGTGAGGTCTTTGTAGAATGGCCCTTGACTAAATACCTGAAATTCCTCCACTAGCACCTAGAGGTCTGAGAGTCTCAAGGCCTCCTGTCTAGGAACCTTGCACACTTTGGGTATGTACAAGTCCCTTCGGGAGGCTGCAGGAGGAGTCCTGAGATGAGCCTGCACTGTGAAAGAGATTAGGAGGTGCTGAGTAGCTCAGGTGCCAGGGCAGGGAGCATCAGCATCCACCCTATTAAACCCTTCAGCTGCTCTATGAAACAGCTGGCTGATAGAAACCTGAACTTCCCACAGGTTTTCCAAGGCAGCTGAGTTTCTAGGCTGTTGGGTAGAGAGAGCATGACACAGCAAGATAGTGCCAGCCAGACCCACTGTGGCCATAGCTTTCAGCTTCCACAGATCCCAAAGGCTGCATTCAGAGCTTCTGTCCATCAGATGCTCCCCACCCCCTCTGCTCTTCTTAGCCTGGCGCTGGAGGAATGATGATGATAGGGCAGCCGGGTGTAGGATTACTTTTGCAGTCTCTAACCTGTAAGTGCTATTTTTCCACGCCTGTGCTCTCAGCAGGGCCCTTCTTTCAGTGCCAGCTGCACCCCAGTTCAACCCAGCCATAGGGGAGCCCATCCAATACACTGGCAGGCATGCTGGCTCCCTGCTAACAGTTCAAAACACCTCTCTGTCCCTCGTTTTTTCCCTTTCTACTAACTTTATACACGTTCTCGAACAAAACAGCTAGACCCAGCTCTGGATCTAACGCACTCCCTAATTCTTACCTGAAGAACCGGCAGGCTGGGGGCTCTCCTCACACTGCTTGCTCACAAGGGGGTTGGAATTCGCTTGGTGGCCTTTGCTCTGTGTATCACGATTCCTGTGCCGAGACTGTCCCTTCAGCCGGCTCTCCGAACCTCAGGATTACTGCAGCTCTGTGTGGGGAGAGGGACGGGCCGTGGCATGCACATCAGGTTGCTGGACCGCCTCCAGACACTATGCCAGTCCCAGAGGGCTGTGTGGGAAGCAGGGAGGTGGGTGGGGGAGCGGAGAGCGCTGGCCTCTAGGTCTGCCTTTGGCCCTTGTTCATCAGCCGGAGGGGCCCCGCCTGCAGACCACCACCCAGCCGCACCCCACCACGTCAGTCCACATGAAGCTCTAAGTGCCCCTAGCTCTTGATGGTCTGCAGCAGACCTGGGGACTGCACAGATGGCAGACAGTGACAACAACTATCTCGGGTGTTATTTTAGCATGGTTTGTCTCGGGGCAGAAGCCCGAGCCCAGTGTATTACCGTCTGAGCAGAATCCTGTTTATTTTGAAGCCTCTGTCACCAGGGAAACAACTGGTAGTGTTGAAAGACATTCCTCTAAAACCGGGCAGCTAGCAAAAGGGAGCCCTTTTCTGTCCTGTCATCGGTCCCCACGCATGGTGTAAGTGTATGTCTTTATGTCTACACCGTTCCCAGAGCCAAGCCCCACTGAGGGCATTCTGCGGAGCTAGGCAAGGAGTGGCCACCAAGTTAGGGCTAGGGAGGGGCATCAGAGAGTGTCCCCAGTATTCGTCACCACAGTTCCCATCTATCCTGGCTAGATTAGGGGTTCCTCAGGTAAGCCTGGGATCTCTTCAGTGAACCATAGATTTCATCTTCATACCATGGAGAAGGAAGGAAGGAAGGTTGTCTCACAATACATATGACGCTGGCTTGAAGGTAGGGAATGAGGTGGACTCAGAAGACACGGATCAAAGAAACCAGCTGGAACCATATGATTAATTGTAGCCGATCATTGACGAAGAGAACCTCCCTTCCACAGGCATTTCAACCCGGGAGGCATGAGCAAGCATTAATGCGTGTGTGGGCTCCAGCCTGCTCACCTGATGGTTCAGATAGAGGCACGTGGACCTGAGGGAATTGGCAATGTACTCCAAGGTCTCTCTCCCTGATCAATGCAGTCACTCTGGTGTAGTGAATCCAGGGAGGGCAGGATGAGGGGGAAGGGAACAAAGTCTGAATTTGAAATGTCCCTCACATTTTGAACATTTACTTGGTCTCTAGCTTGTGGCACTAGTTTAAAGGCTACAGAGTCTTTAAGAAGTGGGCCTGGCCAATAGAATGAGGTGGGTAGAAGCTGGTCTTTGAAGATTGTACCTATCCCTGCCTCTGGTCTAGCTCGCTCCACTTCCTGGTCCATATCACCACTCTGCCCTCCTGTCACCATGCCTTCCCCGCCACTGATGGACTGGAATGTCTCTGAATCCATTAGCCACCGTTAGCCTTTCCTCACATAAGTCATTTCTGTTGGGTGTTTTGTTAGAGTTAACAGTGGGGATGGGGTCTCTTGACTGAAAGAGCAACGAGGGCCATTCCTGGGTCTTCATAATGAGGAGTCCCGAGGAGCTCAGCTCCTAGAGCTGAGGCAAGAGGCTCAGACATCACATGGCTCTGACCATGGGTCTGTCAAAGGGCACTGGTTCTCAGAGAAGCCCTACAGAGGGATGTCATCACATCAATATCAAACCTCTTCTTCCTGGAAAGAGCAGAAGAAGTCCAGGCTGGCTAGGTCCTCAACTAGAGGGGAACCAGCTTCAGCCTCCCTCCAATACCCCACACACTGTGCGTGTCGCACACAGAGCATGACTGAGGGTGTCATGTGCAGCTGCCCTCAAGCGCAGTGCTGTGTGTGAGCATGGCCCCAGCCATGTTCTCATTCAGAAGAATGGGTCACATGTTGAAATCCAAAGTTTTTGGTGTGAAAATTACACCCTTGAGATTCATTCAGATGAGAGCAGGTATTAGGTGTTTCTTGTTCAATCTCTCAAGCAGAGAAAGAAGAGTTCATTCTTGCAGGAAATGACAGTGTGCACATTTTGGATTCTGCAGGTTTGATTCAGGAAGCCACAAGCGTTTAACCCAAAAAGGTGTTTATGGTGGTCTGGATGGGATGTCCCCCATAGTCTCTGGCATTTGGATACTTGGTTGCCAGGTGGTGGTGCTGTTTGCTTAGGCTTAGGCAATGTGGCCTTGCTGGTGGAAGGTTGTTACTAAGGAGGGTTCAAAAGCCACACATCCCAGGTTGTCTTGCTCTGTGCTTCCTGCTTGAGGTTTTAGAAGTGAGTGCTCAGCTTGCTGCCCCAGCTGCTGCGGTGCCTGCCTGCTGCCATGCTTTCCTACCGTGGTGGTGATGAGCTCTCATCCCTCTGTAAGCCTGAATAATCTCTTCCTTTTATAAGTTCCCTTGTTTGTGGTGATTTATCACAGCAATAGAAAAACAGTACGATGTCAGTGCAGCGAGTGTGTGTGTGAACGGGGCAGGTCAGCGTGCCGGTGGATCTGAGCTGAGAACTGTGCAGCTATGGAATAAAGCCACCTCGTGGGGAATCTTTGGGATGTCGTAATGATGTGCTCAAAGACCCTTTCTGAACAAAAGCTACAGACCCAGCGCTCCACCCAGAGTCACTGTGGGACTAGCCCTCCCTCTCCCTAGTTTAGTCTAATACTCATTAACCTGAGCACACTGTGTTCTTGGCCACTCCTGGACAACTCAGCTCTTCCAGGCTCCAGGCTCCTTCTTTCCTAAGGACTTCAATAAGATTTCCAACTTTCGGCCTCCCTACAAACTCCAGAGCACCGTGACAATCAAATGTATCTAAGCACATGCTAGCATGCTCAACTCGAAGGTACAAGTGGAAGCTGTTATCTCATTTCTCCATTGTATCCTGTTGTGAGCACTATCACACACCTCACAATGCGATCCCTAATGACTGACGTGCTAATTTCTGTGCTATAGTGTTTAGCAATATTATGGTCCAAATCCCGGGAAAAGGACCTTCAGTTCTTTAAGATAACATTTATAATGTAGTTCTCTTAATGATGACATTTAATTTTTTTCCTTTAACATTCCTCAATTTATATGTTTATTTTAACATGTGTAAAGGATCTATACCTATCTTGGAAACAATATGCATGGAGTTTTTAAAATCCTGAGTGATGTCTCTTGGCCCAACTATTACCTGGAGTGGGAAGAGACTGTGAGATTACCCAGGAGGAAAGTCTGGCCCCAGAATAGACCTGAGCCCTGCACCAGGAACTAGTCTGGGAAAAAATAGCTGTGAAAGCCACTTATTAAGCACCCACGATTCTCTAGGTCCTTCTGTGTGTGATAAAAATCATATCTTCTCTCCAACTTCTTCAGCCACTTTAAAAACCCTCTGTTACAATAAGACTTTTTGAAGAACCACATACCACTGTGGAGGCATGACCTGAGGAAGACAGAAAACAATAGATCTTTGAGGACAGACCAAAATCCTGGTGGGGTTATCATCAGAGATGCAGGCTTGTCTGGAATTATCTAAGGCTAAAGCGCTGGGGCTATTAATGGAGGGTGCATCCTTCTTCGGAATCTTAAGGGCCAGACTTGGCCAGCCCTCAGGCATTTACTTCTACAGAAACTCTTAGGGAGAACTCTAAAACAGTGGTTCTCAATGAGGCAGAGGCCAGGCACCCCCTTTTGTAAGCCACTAATGCTGCCACCTTTTAATACAGTTCCTCATGTTGTGGTGACCCCCAACTATAAAATTATTTTTGTTACTACTTCATAACTGTACTATTGTTACTGTTCAGAATCAGACAATAAATACCCATGTTTTCCGATAGTCTTAGGCAACTATGTGAAAGGGTTGTTTGACCCCCAGAGGGGTTGTGACCCACATGTTGAGAACCACTGCTTTAGAAGGTCCATAAAAGTAGAGGACAGCGTTTCTTTTCTTCCTTTCTTCTCTCCCCACCCCCAACAGATTTCATGTTCAGTGCTTCTGAACAGCAGACTTGCAACCCTCACTCGGGTGGCATGGAAGAAACATCGATGCCACATCGGTTGGCAAGCTTTAGAAGGTTGCCAGGAAGCACACTTTCTTCCTCTCAGGCACAACAGCCGCCCTGGCATCTTCTCCTGGACTCTTAAGGCTGACATTTCATAGTGGCTTCAGCCTTTCTCCGTCATTCATCCTGTTCAAATCGGAGAAGCTGCTCTGTGAGACTCTGTTAGACTCACGGCATTTTCTCCCTAATCTCATTTTGACCTTGTTCAGGGCCCAACAAATCCTAATCAGCTGACAGGCAAAATCAGATGCTGAGTGCGGCTCTGCAGCCAGCATTTCCGCCTGATTATGCCCCAACCGGGGCCACTCAGCAAGGGCATCCTGGCCACCTGGTGAGTCAGCTGCCAATTGGACTGGGAAGCACGGCAGACATTCTCAAGAAATTGCATTAGTTACCCGAGGCAACCTCAAGGACAGACACATCAGCAAAGCGGGAGGACAGACACTGGGTACAGTCGCTCACAGAAGGGGGTGCCCGGCCCCTGCCTCACTGTTACCCAAGAGCATTAGCCAATTTTTTTTTCAGCAGCTATAGATGGGGCACTTAGAAAGGGCCCCTCGCACAAGTGAGCTGCTTCAGCTCTGTTAGGGCACACACACACACACACACACACACACACACACACACACACACACACACCGCAGTACTTCTTCTAGTTTCTTTTTTCTTTATTGGAGACAAGGTCTCCTGTATCCCAGGCTGGCCTCAGACTCCCGTGTAAGCTAAGAATGATCTTGAACTCCTGATCCACCTGCCTATGCCTTCCGTGTGCTGGGATTACAAACGCATAGGCCATTACATCGAGCTTAGGGGACCCAGCTTAAGGCCTTTAACATGTTTTGATACATAATTCCACTCATTTCCCTGGGCTGATTTTGAACTCAGTGTAGACAGTCTTTCTGCTTTGTCGTCCTACTAGCCGAGAACTAAGGCCTGTACTGCCAAATCTGGCCTGTGTGATTACACTCGATATACCGAAGCTCTTGTTGTGGTGAGAACGTATAGTACCAAAACGTGTAAAGTGGCCTTCACCAGATCAGTCCTCCCTGAAGATGGCCAGGGGAGTGGGATGTGGCTCTCTCAGACAGAAGGTGACTTTGTGCCCATGGATATATATGATTGCACTTAGCGAACAGCTCGCTGTGCGTTTACAGCGCTCTTTGCTTCTTTGTTTATTAACAGACCTCCAAGCCCTGTGAGGTAGTACAGGCCTAGAATCCCAGCAGTCCGGAGGTGGGAGCAGAAGATAGGGAGTTCGAGGCTAGCTTGGGCTACAGAATGAGATTTGGGAACTTTGGTCTAGTTCATCCAAGCATTAGTATTTCTTTCTGGGCTTATTGATTCCAGTAACTTCCCATTAACTTGTCTTCCCGTTTTTGTTCCTTCAGACCCGTGGGTCAGTCCAGAAGAATCTTGCTAAAAGGTAAGTCAGATTGCATCTCTCTTTGTTCCGAATCGTCTGTCTGGTACCCTTCCTTTGCACCGAGAACAAAGCCAAGCTCACGCATCCCACCGCATCTCTCAGTTCAGCCCATGCTCACCTCTTCACTCCTTGTGTTACTTGTACGTTGTTCATTGCATAGTGCCAAGCCTTCCCAGATGGACCCAGAGCTTTCTTTGTAATGGTGCTTTGGTTTGCAGTTTTTGTTTTTTCTATATTGGACTTAAACCTTCTCAAAGTCTCTGGGACAGAAAGAATCCAAGTTTTGTCAGCTAACATGGTTTATCAGCTCCATTGACCCAATGGCCAGGGATGAGAACCCTTCTGCATTAGGGGTCCAAGGGGAAGCCCATGAGAGCCACTGCTGTCCTAAGCACACTGAGAACCAAACCTGGCACAGCTGTCTGTCACTGGGAGTGATAAGTGTGGCTGGAACACCCTGGCTGCACTGCTGGCTCAGATGCAAGCCTGGTGCTCAGAGCCCTGCAGTCTGGTCCACAGCAGACTATGAAATCTAGACAATTCTCAAGTCCCTTGAAAATCTGATGAAAGTATGATCCCATCCCTCAGAAAAGCAAGCTTGTTTGCTCACACACACATTTTTACACTTAATTTCGGAAAGAATCAAGATGCCCCAAGCCCAATTTAGTCTCACGGTAAGAATGCCTGGTTTGGTAACTGCCTTACTGTTTGGCAAAACAAACAAACCTATCTGGATCCCCAGTCTACCATTTAAATGAACCAGAAGCTTGCCTGTAAAAGATGATAGACCCAGGTACCACTACAGCAAAAGTTAATGGAGATGAATTGACAGTGAGCGTTTACAGAGGCATGATCTGAAATCCAGGCGGAAAGAAAGCAATGCAAGCAACACAGCCTTTAACCGGACCTGTGCAGGGAAGCGGGACTAGCCCTGGACCCTCTCTTTTCCATCTATGGTCTTCCCATTGGCTGTCCCCACACTCTGCAGGAGAGACCTGAACTCACCAGAGCACAATAGACCACACCTCCAACTAACCCCATCATTGAATTTCCATGCTGGCTAGGTTTTTTGTTTGTTTGTTTTTTGGTGTTTTTTGTTGTTGTTGTTTATTTGACAACTTGACACAAGCTGGAGTTCTCTGGGAAGAAGAACCTTGATTGAGAAAAATGTATCATTCAGATTGTTTGTTGGCAACTCTGTAGAACATTTTTTTTAAGTTAATTTGGGTGTGGGTGGTGCTACCTCTGAGCAAGCAGCCCGGGGACCAGGCAAGCCACAGAGAGAAATCCTGTAGCAGCTTTCCTCCATGGTTTCTGCTCCAGCTCCAGCCCTGACTCCTCTCAGTGATGGACTGTGATGTGGAGGCTGATATTAACCTTTTCCTCCCCATGTTGCTTTTGGTCATGGTGTTTTCCCATAGAAGTTGAAACCCTAACTAAAACAATATCTTTTATTTATTTATTTAATTAATTATTATGTATACAGTGTTCAGCCTCCATGTATGCCTGCAGACCAGAAGAGGGCACCAGATCTCATTACAGATGGTTGTGAGCCACCATGTGGTTGCTGGGAATTGAACTCAGGACCTCCAGAAGAGTAGTCAGTGCTCTTAACCTCTGAGCCATCTCTCCAGCCCCCTAAAACAATTTCTTAACAGTTTATTCAGACATAACTCACATGAACTACAGATCACGTGGTCTTACTATAGTCACAAACCGACATAACTCACATGAACTACAGATCACGTGGTCTTACTATAGTCACAAACCGACATAACTCACATGAACTACAGATCACGTGGTCTTACTATAGTCACAAACCGACATAACTCACATGAACTACAGATCACGTGGTCTTACTATAGTCACAAACCTATGGAGCCATAAGCATAGTCACTTTAGAACATTTTTGTCACTTCAAAAGAAGCTCTGTGTCCCTTAGTGGTCAGCTGACATTTCCCCCTTCCTGTCAGGCCCAGACAGCCACAGATCTCCTTTCTGTCTTGAAGAGTCCCTCTACTGTCCATTTTGTATAAATACAATCATTCAATGTAGGGTCTTTCCCTTAGCATAATATCTTCAAAATGCAATAACATTGTAGTAGTATGCATCAAAATTTATTTTTAAATTTTACTGCTGAATGTTTCATTGTAAGGGATACACCACATTTTACTCTATCCACCAGCTGATAAATATTTAGGGCTATATATTATAAATAATGATGCTGTGAATGTTTTTATGAAGATATGCAGTGTTTTATATTATTTTATGTATATGCATGTGTGCCTGAGTATGTATGTATGCACCACATGCATGTAGGTACCCTTTGAAGCCAGGAAACAGCTCCTGATCCCATTGAGCTGGAGTCACAGGTGGTTTACAATCACCTGATATAGGTGCTGGGTACTGAACCCAGGTCCTCTGCAAGAGCAGCAAGTTCTCTTAACCCCTGAGCCATCTCGGGGGCTGAGGGTCTGGGGACCCATTGGTGAGTGCTACTGCTGCAGGGGTTTCTTTGTTCCACATGACCCTGCATCTACCAAGCCTGCCCTTTTGTCTGCAAGGTCCTTGGCCAGCAAGAGGCCCTGCTCCTGTACCAGGAGATCCATCCGGAGGGGTAAGTGTGTGCCTTCTCGCCTGGCCGGATGCCCCGGGAATGGAGTACAGGCACCTTCCAATTCCCTAAACTTTCTGGCCATTCAGCGGAGCTTCTCCCTGGCTACTGGCTTTCTCCATTTATCCCATCCCAGCTTGCCCCCAAGCACCCCTTTCCATCTGCGGGGTCCTAGGATCCCCCAACTCAGCCTGGCTTTCTCTATTTACCCCATCCCATCTTGCCACCAAGCACTCCTGTTCATCTGCGGGGTCCTTAGATCCACCACCACAGCCTACTTCAGGGTGGAAGGGATCTGAAAGCCAACTCCAGGTCCTAAGAGAGGGCAGACCAAGAAAAACCCCCAAGTACACAGTTAGCCACAGCAAAGATTGGACCAAGATGCCAAGACTCTCCTGACCACATTTGAAGGAAGAGATGGGCAGGCGCCAATGCAAGAATTCCTCCAACAACCTGAAAAGCGACATGATAACACCAGAATCCAGCGAACATGCAACAGGAAGACTTGAACACCCTAATCCAGAAGAAGTAGAAGAAATCTACTTTAATCATAACATTATGAAAGTGATAGAGACCCCTGAGCCACCTCTCCAGCCTGCAGAGGTCTGTCTCTCTATTAGCCTAAGGAATTCAGATGCTCAGAGGAGCGATGCTCAGAGCACACACTTTTACATATGCATGTATTGTGTGTATGCATGTGTGTATGTGTCCCCACATCATAATCATATGCAGAAGCAGGCAAGCGTGGATGCTAAGTCCCTCAGAGTGCTTCCTTTCCATTGGAACCTTCTGGGTGATCCTGGGACTTGACTCAGTCTCAGTGTCCAAGGGTGATTATGTCATCCCTAGAAGGAAGGTGGCAATGCCAGCTTGTGACCCTTACAGGGCAGTGTGAAGATAAATGATAGGAGTTCAGTGGGCTCTACTCTTTGGAGGGTCAAGTCCGTATGAATAGGCACTCCCAGATGGAGGGTGTTGTTGGCACCCAGGTGCCTGTTTCAGCTCAGAGGCCCATGGCTTGGGACTTGAGAGCATGGATGGTATTAGTCACCATTTATGATGACATTAAGATATGGTTTCCCTTGAGATTAGAATCTGGTCACCTCTTGAGTCCCAGAGACTATCCCCTAAAGAAAAGCCTAGCCCTTTTCTGCTTGACCATGCTGGGCAGGGCATGGGCAGGTGAAAGGGCAGGGTCACATCTAGTGCCCGGTGCCCAGAGGGGCAAGCTAGAATTCTAAAACTTATCATTGAACTAGTTCTTGGAATGATCACCCTGCCCCTTTTCCCTGTAAAGCGCCTTGTTCTCTACAGAGCCCTAGAGTACCTCCTTCCATGAAGTCTGTGATCCCTTGACCTCTGGAGAGGGGTAGAATCCAATAAGGCCTCCTATAGAGAGGTACTGAGAAGTCAGGTGATGGAGAGGTGTCTTAAAACACCCGAGGGTCCTATGTAGTCTGCCAACTTCCTTGGGCCTCTTGGGCTTTAAAATCAGGCCCCAGGAGATGCCCCTGAGAGGCATCTCTATGTTAAATGGAACAGAAATGAAATGGCAGGCATGCCTGGGGCACACCCCAACATCACCATTTACTGGTTGTATGAGCAAGGGCATGTACCTCCCCCACCTGAAATGAGTAGTAGTAGGGCACGCCTGGTGGGCGGATCCACTGTGGAGACTTCATGGCATGGTGCTACAGGGGCTCCACCTGCATCCCGAGCTTTACCAATGTTCGCTGGAGTTACGTTACCTTTAAAGTCAGAATTGAGGCCCACGAGCAGGCTAATGTTCTGTTGGTCAGTTAGTTGAACTCACTTAATTGGACACCACTTATGCAGCAGATACTAGAAAAAGGCCTGGGAACAAAGGTTGCAAAATTCAGGTGGAAAAGAAACTAAACATGATGATGTTTTTGTTTGTTTGTCTTGAGACAGGCTCTCACTGTGTAGTCCTTGCTAGCCAGGAACTCATTATGTAGACCAAGCTGACTTTAAACTCAGAGGTCCGCCTGCCTCTGCCTCCCAAGTGCTGGGATTAAAGGTGTGCACCACCAGGTCCAGCTCTTCATGGAGTTCTTAAAGAATACATAAACAAACAGCAGTCCTGACAATGCCATTCAGGTTCAGAGAAGAGAGACGGCAGAAGTGTCTGGAAGGGTTGGGCAAGGCCACAAGTACTCTGAGGCTGGCAGTCTCAAGGCAAGACGAATTCCATCAATAGAGCGGAGGGAGGATTTGGGACAAGGGGAGTGGAGGACAGAGCAATATGTACAGCACAGGCAGTGAGGGACAGCCTAGAGGAGTCAGGGCACGGGGCTGGTCTAGACCTGAGCCAGTGGCAGCTTTCTGGTGTTAGTTCCTTCCTCACTGCCGGGGTCTCTGGGTACGACAAGGCAGGCAGCTCTTAGTGATCTCTTTTACCAATAATTATTCTTCCTCTGAAACTTCTTATCGATAACGTGGATGAATGAAAGAAGAAGGGAGACCGAAGTTACCATGGCAGAAAGAGCCACATAATGGCAACTGTTGGTTCTGGCTCCTGTAACCAGCCCCCTTCTCTGGGGATGAACACTTTGATTGCCTTTGGGGGAGTCATCCTTGTTACTCTCAATCCAGGTGATGTTGGAGAAGATGACACCCCCACCCCATGGCAGCAATAGATGCAGGCCTTTCCACATTGGTTCTATGAGACCCAAGCCTAAGTCCAGCAGGAGCGGGATGTCGGTGGGATGTGGACTGAGTTGTTGGCAGCCACACTGCCACCATCACAGCAAGTCCTTCTGGGAACAGAACATGACCAGGAGCCAAAGGCAAAGGATGGAGAGAGAAGGACACCTTCCCACCTAGCGCCACTGTACCAAAGCTTTGGCTTTCAACATGAGCGGAAATAGACCATCTTTTTGCCTGAGTCTCTTCACTCTTGGTTTAGATTGTGATCATTGACAGAACCCAGATTTATGCAAGTACATGTCTCCTGTTGGGGTTTTGATGACGTCTTCTTAGCATGGATATATGCAAACCGTTGCCCTGAGTGGCCTATGTCTGCAGTAACAGAACCCATGTGCTGGGCATAGTGGTCCCTGTGCTCATCTTCAAATGGGCATATATCCGTGTGGTGCACTCAGGGTGGCAGAAGGCTAGAGCAAGATGCAAATTGCCCTTCTCTTTCTCCCTACTCTGCTTACCCAGTAGCTCTTCCCAGACTCTTGACTTCATTCCTCCTTTTCTTAAAGTAAGGAGTTATTGAATCTATTAAGTATATTTTGCAGGACCCTGAAACACCAGGGAGGAGCAAGAAACGGAAGACTGGCAAGTCTTAGTTTTGTTTTCCTTTTTGCTCCTTAGGGGAGAATCAGCTATTTCTTTTATTTCCTGTTCCATGCTGTGTTTTTTAGAAAGCATTAACTTTATGGTGATGGGATTTGGCCAGTTTACAATTTCCTGGTTACCTCTTCTTGGATCTGAGCACAGATAATTCACTGGGTAGGAATAATTTCCTGCTTCCTGCCTAAGAACTCGTCCTATATAGTTCCTTCTGGGGGGTGAATTCATCTCTGAATGATAGGCAGGAATCTTTGAAGACTCCAGCCAGTCTTTGACCCAGATCTGGGAGTGGGGGCGGGGTGGGAGGCGAGGAGCAGGAGCGCAGGCACTCACCTCTGTCTCTGTTGTGGGGGGGGCTTTCTTTCTGGGGTGGTGACAGCTGCTGCAATTACATTGGGCTCCCAGGACGCTGCAAGTAGCCTGCTGAGAAAGGGCGTTTCCATTCACCATTAGAAGGGAGTGTCCATCCAGAAAAGGAGGCCTTTATCCCCTGGAGGCTATTGAGCCACTTGTCCTTTCTGCATCTCTCTATGGTGTGGACCCCCTCACCCCGTCCAAGGGAAAGGCTGGGTGAAACCATACACCCCACTGGCCACTTAGCAGGTAGCTTCTTCGCCTCGGGACCCCGGGAGGAAGGTAAGGCCGCCCTGTCCAGCCCCTGAAAGGCTGGCTGGCATTGGTATGCCCACAGAAGGCCAATGCCAAGAGCCCATGCTCTTTCATTTCCCCTCTGATGTGATTTATTTTTGGACACACAGGCTATTTGGGGGCTGGACAGCTGCCAGGTGAAAGGACAAGGGTGTTGGCCAAGTTGTGTCTATGCCCTGCTCTGAACTTGCCCTTGTCCCTGCCCCCACATGAGACGGGGGGGGGGGTCTTGCTCTGATCAACTTCTGCAGTTCCCCATGCTTTTTCAACTAGTTGGTCTCTGCCCTCCGAAACGTCACAGAGTCTCCATGCAGCGGGAACTGTCTTCCCTTCTGCATGTGAGGCAGGTGGGTTCTGAGGCTGGTGGTCATGTCACATAGGCACACTAGTCCAAACAAGGAGACCCTCTAGTCAACACGGGGCAGACCCTGAGGCTAGAAAGCATTGTGCAAACAGTGCGGGGAAAGGTAGGCTCTGTGACCAAGAGCCCAGTTCTCCCTCGCTCTCCTGGAAGTTCCTGTGGAGCACAGCATTGGAGTGGGTGGATTTCTCACCTCCCATTCTTCGTCACTGAACGGGAATGGAGAACTGAAGCAGGTGTGCTTGGCCGGATGGCGTGCACCTTAACCTCCGCTGTCTGTCTCGGCTCTTACTCCTAGGATCCCATGAATGACGTCTCTCCCCTGCCCCAGCCCCTTTCAAGGCAGCCAGCCCTTTGCTCTATGTGGCAGCCAGGGAAGCTGAGATGTGGAAAGGACGAACCTTACCTTCAGAAAGGTTGAGGTGCTGGCTCCAGACTGTCTGCCTCCAGGGTTGGCACTTTTTGACCACTTTGCTCTGCTGTCTTCTCAAGTAGAACTGGTTAAGATTTTGCCACTCCCCTCCCCCCCCCCCCAGAACGAAGGAACAAGAGCCTCAGAGGTGAATCAGACCCATTCATTCGACCTTCAATTTCATCCCCAAATTCAGGTCTTGAATAGCTTTTTTTTTTTTTTTTTCAGGACAGAATAGCTTTTTTGTGTGTTAACTGTCCCAGGCTGAGTCTAGGTACACGATGGAATCTCTGCTCTCCCTTGTCCTTGGAGACATTTCCTTGTGAGTGATTCACTGTGCAAACATTAGAGCAAGCTGGGTCGAGCTGCCCAGGCTGGTCTCCCAACCTGTCAGAGCTCCAAGTGCCCAGTTTCTTTAGGAAGAGCAAGAGGTAGCACTCAACTGCTTGTCCAACACTGCCCTCTTCAGGCTCTTGTGTGCCATTACGCCAGGGCAATCATCTATCAGCTAGCTCAAAAATGAGTTTTTAGAATCCTTTCCCAGGTCCTCCAAAAATTACTTTGCCAGGGAACGTGTCTGTGCCAATAATAATTCTTCCCCTTTTGTATAAAAGTTGAGAATTCACATCACCCTTGCAAATCTTAGTAAGGTGTCTTTGCCCAAAATGAAAGAAAAGAAAATATCCAGGTTCCCTAATGTTCCAGACGTTTCCTTTGATGATTTAAGTCAACTTTCTTTAATGATAAATTAAGCATTTCCTCATTGAACAACCATTTCCCCCATAAGTTCACTATTGATTGCTAGGACTGCAAAAGCCATTCAAGGTAGTATTAGAAAAAACACCCCACCCCTGTGTGTTCGTGTGTGACATGTGTACACCTGTTTTATGGGCATGCCAGCTGTCTCCCTGTATTACTCTCTACCATAGTCTTTAAGATGGGTCTCTTTCTGAAACCTGAGCCTATGGATTCAGCTAGGCTGTCTGGCAGCAAGCCCCCCAGGACCCTCCTGCCTCTGCCTCTCAGTGCTAAGATGACACAAGTGCCCCGCAGCGCCAAACTTTTCACCACATTTAGTGTGCAAACTCAGATCCTCCGGTCTGCTGCCGCAAATGCTTCTCCCCAGTCCCAGAAGAATAGATAAGATACTCTTTTTGTTTGTTTGTTTGTTTTTTGAGACAGGGTTTCTCTGTAGCTTTGGAGCCTGTCCTGCAACTAGCTCTTGTAGACCAGGCTGGCCTTGAACTCACAGAGATCCACCTGCCTCTGCCTCCCAAGTGCTGGGTTTAAAGGTGTGCGCCACCACCGCCCAGCAAGAATAGATATTCTTAAAGAATATTGTCCCAGTGTCAGTTTAAACTCAGTATATATGATCTGCTGGAAGTTCTCATCTTCAAGCCATATGAACTTGACTGTGAAAATTAACATAGCGGTTTTCTAAAATCACATGTGTGAAAAAAATGAGAGATTTGACTTCTCTTGTGATTTATCTGTTGCTATACTGGGAACTGAACGCAGAGCTTCATCCTTGCTAGGCAAGCACTCCACCACTGACCTTAGCCTTAGCTACTTATTATTTTTTTTTACTTTTTATTTTGAGCCTGAGTCTTGCTGTGTTGCCCAGGCTAGGCTTGAACTCACTTTGTAGCCTACCTAGACCTTAAACTTGTGGGGTTTTAGACCCTTTAAGTAATTAATCTTTTTGAGAATTCTGTACATGCACATAAGATATTTTGATCAAAGTCATCTCCTATTACCTTTTTTTGTTCCTTTCTCCTCTTACCTTTTCTTCCTAACTAATCCCCTTCCTATTTTCATGGTGTGTGTGCGTTCACGCACTAAGTTACTTATGGTTAGTTACGTGGACATGGGTGAGAGATTATGAGATCATGAGCAATTTACTGATAGCCATACCACTGAAGACACTATCTGCCCTCCTCTGGTAAACAGGAACTGTTTACTGATAGTTCCTCAGGGGAAGGTGGGGATTCAAGGGCCCCTCCCCATGTATGTCAGAATGCTGTCAGGCCCAGTCTTGCGCACGTCTGATACAGGTAACTACAACTGCTACTGTTTCATGAGTGTAATATCCATGTCATAGTGGAAAGAATTCATTCTGCAGCGCCCCTCCCTGTCTTCTGGCTCTTACCTTCTTTCTGCTTCCTCTTCTGCCACATTCCTTGAGCCTGGAAGCGATCAATATACATGTCCCTTAATCTATCAATTTCAACATTCAGGGGGCATTTTTAGAGTTGCTTCAGAAAACAGAGCAAAAATTCATGAAGATTGCTGCTCACCAGGGCTAGCTATTGCTGCCTGCTAACAGCAGGGTCATGATCCGTGCACTGAGCATCTACCATCTGTCAGGGCTTTAGACACCAAATATAAAACCAGTGAGCAAAATCCAGCTTGCTACATGCTGACTTCTTTGCCATGGATACCTTTAGGACACTGAGCAAAGGAAGCAGGTTAATAATTACTCAAATGAGCCACGGGAATTCAGCTTGTTGAAGTACTAGCACAGTGGGTATTTAATGAGGCAAGAATGTCCAGTGGACATTGACACTGGGAGCCAGCTTTGTTCTCGGTGAAATGACTGAAGGCAACCGGCCCTGAGGACATGAAATCTAAACCAAGAATAATGCTTCAAGAATCTGGAAAAAGTGATGGAGAAACCTCAGGAAAGGGGCTTCTAGACAGTTAAGAGAAAGAAAGAGACTGTCGTGTTTGATTTCTTGTTGCTGTGGCAAGACACTGACGGAGCTTTTCATATGGGCACGTGATCTGGGAGAAATTCTCCCCAAACTCCTAATCACGGCTACCTCTAGAGGGCATGAGAATCAAGCCAAACTAGCTGGGCGGTGGCTTTCTACCTAACCCTCCTCTCTCACTGGATTAGATTCTCAAAATGCACTCTTTCCATCCCTGCTAAGATTCAAGTATCTCACCTGCAACCACGGCCAGGAGGTGGTGACACACACCATTAACCCCAGTACTCGGGTGGCAGAGGCAGGCAGATCTCTGTGAGTTTGAGGCCAGCCTGGTCTACAAAGCCTGTGAGTTTCAGGATAGCCAGGGCTATGTAGAGGGACCCTGTCTCAAACAAAACAAAACAAAAACAAACAAAAGAACACCAATAAATAAATAAATAAAATCACCTGCAACAAACTTCCTAAGCTCTTCCTGGGGTCTGCTTTCCCTTTTCCAAACCAGCTTACCTTCTTATCTAGGAAAAACACTGCTCCCATTCCATCTCTAACTCAGGGGAGACCTGAGTATGCTCTGGTTATAAATACTCTTCCAGTGACTGGGGGTGACAAAGACTGGGAAAATTTGATTGTCAGCTTGAAATCCTTGGAACCAGGATGGAAACCTATCTCTAGGTGTGTCTGTGAAGGTGTTTTCAGAGAGAATTCACTCAGGGCTGGGAAGACCTTCCCTCAGTAGGGTGCCACATCTTCCTGGCAGCCCAGATATGAGGAGGTGGAAGGAGGAAGTGGTGTCAGCTGTCACCTTTACTACTTCCTGAGAAAGTTCACTTAGGGATGCTGTGCCAACCTCCACCGATAGACTCCAGCTTCTCTGGCCTCCCAATGAAGATTGACCACCAGCAATGCTCCAGGGACTTCAGTGTTGGATTGAGACTGCTAAATTATCCAGCTTCACGGACTGGGCAGCTACAGAGGTCTCTGTGTGCCCCATTGGACCACACAGGTCTGTCATATAAACCAAATCTAGTAAACTCCCATTTCATCAGACACACATGTGCACGCACACACACAGGTGCATGTTCATGCATTCCATTGATTGCGTTCCTTTAGATCACACTGCCTCTGCCTAATATGTTCACCAATATCAACGCATCCATTTGCAGTTGGCTGGGTGTAGGGCCCATGGGTCTACCCCTGTTCCCGGGGTTCATTTTGAGGACAGTCTCTGGCCAGCGAGCGTTTCCTGTTTGTTTCTGTACTTCTTCTGCCCCGCCTGGTGATTAGCTGTAGAGCATTGTTTACTCCATTTTGGGTGTGGCAATTTCCCACCTGCCTGGGGAAAAATTCCTTGTGCAGCAGCTAGGTCTATGATTTTCCCAAGGTTGAATAAAGGGCTGATCTCCTTTTGAATGACCCAGGTCTCTTGTATGTTCTTTCAATCTCCGGGCCCTTGCCCGGCTCGCGTCCGGTACAGTGGCGAGCGAGTAAACTGTACCAAGAGTAACACAGACGCAGGTGTTACAGCTGGGAAGACTGCTCCATGTCAAGTACTTGGACCGAAGAAGCTCAAAAACTATGTTTTCAGGAAGGAGAGGAGAGATGCTTACCAATTCACTGAAAGTGACTTCTCACATTTCAGTGGCCAAAGAAAGTCCTATATGTATAGAAAAAGAGGTAGGACATTTCAGGGCTATTGTTTTCTTGCAAGGTGGTGAGGCCATAAATATTAGGAAAACATGAATCCTTTAATTGTTGGGTTCAAGAATAAAGTTTGCTAGGCCTGTTCAAGTAATATACATAGATCCCTGCTCATTTATCTACTCCCTTCAGTGTTATATTTATACATTTGAAGCTGTATTGTATGGTATATGCAAATTTTATAGCCATTAGGAATTAAACTTTTTATAATCATATATTCCTCTTTATCTCCATATTGTGTTTAGTCTAAAAGTCTTTGTCCCATAAAACTGTAAATCCTATTAACTTTATTATAATTTTATTAGCATTTATAATACCACTTTATAATTTCTTTTTAACACAAAGTTTCAGACTTTTTTTATGAACAGTGCATAAAGTTTTAGCCAGTTCTGTGATTGACTTTTAATTAAAGCACTTAGTTCATTTACATTTAATGTAATAGCCATTCTTCCTAGACTTAAGCCTAATGTGCTCTTCCTCCCGGTACTGGGAATTATACCCAGAGCCTTCAAATGCTAAGCAGGTGCTCTACCATTGAACTACATCCCTAGCCCCTTTTATTTACTTTGAGACAAAGTCTTTCTAAATTGTCCAAGCTGGCCTCAAACTTATGATCCTCTTGCCTCAGTCTCTGGAGTGGCTGGGTCACAAGCATAAGCCACCACTCCTGTCTTTAAATTCCCATCTTATTGATTATTTCACTATTATTTATTTATTTATTTTCTTTGCTTGTGACAGGGTTTTCACATATATGCCGATCCTCCTGCCTCTGCTCTCCTAGTTTTAAATGACATTTGTTGTGTGTGTGTTCTGTGCTCTTTTTATTCTTTTTCACTGTTTTTGCAGTAATTGAATATTACATTCTTCCCTCCTCTATGCTGGAAGTTGTGTATCCCTTGACTGTTCTTTGCAGGTGGCTCCAGAGATGACGATGTGGAATCACAAGTTCTCAATGTCTAGTGTTAGTTGGCACTTCTATCTTTTCTCATAGTATTGCAAGGACCTTTGAACATTTTCATTCTCATTCCATCTAACCCCTCTGCTGGTCTGTATGTGCTGCTAAGACACTTTCCTGGTTTTAGATCCCGGCAGACATTGTTATGTTGTATATCTGCCCTGCATTTCCATAACTAGCTCTGTAGACCAGGCTGGCCTCGAACTCACAGAGATCCACCTGCCTCTGTCTCCGGAGTGCTGAGGCTAAGGTGTGCACCCCCACCGCCCGGCCTGTTAGTTTCTTTTTAAACACTAGAGGCTGTTTTTCCTGGGTGTGGAGTTCTAGGTTGACAGCTGGTTTCTTTTGTCACCTGAGCTGTTTAGGTTTCACTAATTTCTCCTTTCCCGGTTTCTGTCTGTTAAATCCATAGTGGCTATCTCTAACTTATTTTCTATTTGTGTTTGGTTTTTATCTATTTTACTGTAATGTACTTGAATGTAGCTTTTTAAAAAAAATAAAATAAAAAGTGTCCTGCCTCTGGCTCTCTGGGCTTTCAGAATGTGTCACTTGATGCCTTTAGTCCCTGTTGGCAGTGTCTCAACCATTTTCTCTTCAACTCCTGCTGCTTCCCTGCTCTCTCTCACTTGCTTCTACAATCTCAGTTTTCACCGTTTACTCCTCTCACTTTCCTGATAGCAGTTTTGCATCATTTGTTCCTCTGTGTTTATCCTGATGTTTTCTTCTGACCCACACCTCCTTCAGCTGTGTCTGGTCCGTCAGGCTCCTACGTTCTGCTGCTTTGTTGTGTTGTTGGTTGTTTGTGAGACAAGGTCTCTTTATGTAGCCGTTGTTGGCATGGAACTCGCTGTGCAGATCAGGCTGACCTCCAGATCACAAAGACCCAGCTACTTCTGCCACCACACCCAACTGGAGTTTTGTAATATTATCTTTCAGTTCTAAAGTTCTATTTTGTTAGTTTATTAAATTATCATCTTTTTATACTTTTTAGCTCTCTATTTCTTATCATGTATTTTATCTCATCCAGTAAATATAATATGAAATTTTTTGTGTGTATTTGTTTTGTGTTTATGTCTATGCATGGATGTGGGCACATGTATGCTGCTAAGCACATATGGGGGTCAGAGGACAACTTTTGGGAGTTGTGGATCCCAGAGACTGAACTCAGTCACCAAGGCTTAGTGATAAGTATCTTTTCCCGTTGAGCCATCTCGCCAACCCAACCACAGTTATTTTCAAGTCTTTTCTGCTAACTCCAAATTACTGTAGATCTCTGGTACTTTTTCTATTATAGTTGTTTCTGCTGAATTGCTTCCATATTGTCTTATTTCCATGTGCCCTTGGTTATTTTTATATATGCTGAAATTATATGTGAAAATTGTTAGTAGAAGTAATGAGAGGCATATTTGGATGTTATAGGATGTTATTATATTTCTCCAGAGAGTATTTACATTGCTTCTGCAAGGCACCTGGGAGCCATAGCAGTCTGGAATCACCTCATTCTAATTTGATGAGTTAAGTTAATTGGATGTTGGCTGAGGCTTTGCGAAACCCCGTCTGCTTCCAATCCATCTAGTCCTAAGGTACAGTCCTGTGGGGGTCCTGGCCCAAGAGTAGAGGTTGCAGGCATTCCCTCATTTGGTAGGCACTGTATTCCAGCTTTCCTCCTTGGAGGCGCGCTGAGCTGATGTCTAATTTCTCACTTCCTGAGTTGTCTTTTCCAGAAGGAGTAAATGTCCCATCTACTGAGCTTGCTGTCCCGAGTGCTGTCATCCTCCGGGCCTTTTCCTGGTGGTTTGTCAGGACCTCTCTGCCTCTGATGCTTTGGAGAAGATTTAATTTTCAGTTTTTCTGCTGTTCCTGTCCCTGCCAGCTGCCGGGAACACTGGGCGGATGTCTTCTGTCTGTCCTGACCGGATGGTAGGTGGTGTAAATCAAGATGCAGCCAGGTGTACGTGCAGCTGCACCTGTGGGAGTTGTGGATTCTGGGTCCTCGGTGGGGGAGGGGTGCGGGGGGGCAGGAGGGCCTTGTATCGCCAGTTGTCAGTCCAAGAAACAGAAGAGGAATCATGGGCTTTTAAAATATGACATTCCAACAATTTTCAACACTGGTGCTTAGAAACAAACAATCAAAACAAAACCTTCTTGGGCCAGGTGTGATGGATGGCCCCACACCTGTAAAGCCAGCTCTTACCAGACTGAAGCAGGAGAATAGATTCAAGGCCAGCCTGGGCTACACAGGCTCTCTCAAACCAACAACTAAGTCACAACAACAAAATAATTATTACCTAGTCAAAAGAAAAAAAACAGAAAAACACTTGGAAAGAAACCAGTCCAAGACACCAGTTTAAAATATGAGAAACATAGGCTGAGTTGCAGGGAGCAATGGGGGCAAGAAGGACTCCTTCCTATTAAATTCCAGCCTCCCAGTAGTCCGGGATGCCTTGAGTAAACACCAGTCCATCCATCTCTCTGCCCTCTGCAATGCAAAGCATAGTTCTAAAGTTAATTTATGTCTTTCTGCAATTTCCTTAAAATGCCAAAGGGCTGGTGGGGGGGGGTGGATTCCATTCATAACATCCACAGCATTTCTGAAGAATCCTCTTCACTTGTCTCTTTCGCAAACCCTGCTAATGACAGCCTACTATCTACCCCACCTCCTGAATCTGCCTCCGGAATTCCCACCCCATAATTCAGCACCCCCTGGCTCTGTCTCCTTTATCCTTCCTCTGGCCTTCTGACCTCGTCTGCCTCCTTCAGAAGAGAGCCATTGCTTAGGTGGCCCTGCCAAGCCATCCCACCCACAGAATAGCATCTTTTAAAAGACTCCTTCCCAAGTTTCCATATTCTGCAGGAGAAATGTACCAGAATTTAGCTAGTACCATAAGCCCTCCCTCACAGGAAATGGGGGCGAGGACACTGTTGTAAAATATTCTAGAATGCCTGCTTTTTCCGGTCCCACAGCTGTGGCATCTGGGACGATGCCACAATTGAGACCATTTCGAAGGAGGGAGAACCCATTTCTAGGAAGTTTGGGCACCAAGGTGAGTCCTTGGTGGTGGTCAAGGTCCTCTCCCCAATCATCACACCCTCCCCCAGCCAGGCAAAAGTGGGAAGGGAGAAATCAAACTCAGATTTCCCCTGATTTGTCTAATAATAGACAGTTGGCAAAGCATGTCACAGCATATAAAGTATTTGATAAAAACGTCTGTTTGGCTTGGGAGCAAAGCTGGAGGAGCCTGGAAATGTAATTTATTCCTGCCGCGTGTGTCCTCATCCTAGAGGACCAATCCTGTCTCTCTCCTTAATTAGAGATATCTCAAATGTTGCCCTTTATGGTCACAATGGCTTCTTCTCCCAAGGACTGATGAAGGAGGCTACAGGCAAGGGAAGCATGGACTGGGGGCTGGCTCTTCACTACCCCCATCCACCGCCCCACCACAAGGTAGTATCAGGACCTCTTATACCAGCAAATGAGCCAGTGGGGATCTGGGAGATGCTGTTTCCAACAGGAACAGGATGTGGTACTGTCTCATAGGGTGGGCGTTAGCCAATGGCTGGATGTTCCCCTTTTCCCTCTGGGTGCACCTGTACATCTTAGAGTCCTTGAAATTAGAAGGTTAGATTGTACAGCCTGTAGTCCCTGGGGGGGGGGGGGATCCTGGATCCTTAAAGTCCACTCTCAGTGGGGCCCCTTCAACTGTGCACACTAGAATGAGGCTGAAGGATCTGGGGGAACCTCACATGACCCCATTTGGAGTCTGTTGGTTGATGGATGGATTTAGTTATGGTGAAATAGACATAACCAAGTTTACATTTTAACTACTTTTAAATGTACATTCATATACTTAGGCAACCATCACCGTCCCCCATCTCCACAAATCTTCCATGCTGGACAACTGAAACTCCCTACATCAAATGGGGCCCTAGCCCCTCCTCTGCACCTGGACAGGAGCCTCGCCAATGGTGAGCATATCCAGTTCCCTGGCTCTTTTGTCAGGCAGGTAGAATTTAAAGGTCGCCTAACCTTGTTAAAGTAAAAGCAAATGCATTAAAGAGCAAGTTAGTTCTCAAGGCGACCACTAGGGGGCACCCTCAACTCAGCCATGAGTATCTGTGCGGCACCCGAGAGCTCTCAAGGGGAAGACTGAGTGACTGGCTTGAATAATAAAGGGACCATGAGGAGATAACCACCTTTCTTTCTGAAGATCCCCAAAGTGATAGAATTTGGGGGCTCGGGTAGACCTCGCCCTTGCAAGCTAGAGTCAGGTTTCTCAAAGTGGGGTCCCAAGACCAGCAGTATCAGCATCCAGCTACAACCAGTTTAGGACTCCAATTCTCATGCCCCGCGGCACTCTGGGATCTGTAGCTCCAGGTCCGGTGATCTCTGGTCCTGTTGTTTATTGTTTGGCTTTGGTTATTGTTTTGGAGATAGGGATTCCACACATAGCTCCAATTGTTCTTGAACTTCTGAGTCTTCTGCTTCAGCCTTCTAGTAGCTGAATTTATAGGTGTGTTCCACCATGCCCCCACCCGACCCCTGCATGCATACCATTCTGTTTATTTGGGATCTAGTGTCATTCTGTAGTCCAGTCTTGCCTGGAACTTGCAGTGATGCCCCTGCCTCTGCCTCCCAAGTGTTGGAACCACAAACTTGTATCACCAATTTCAGCTAAAAGAATAATGAAGAAATTTTTTTTTAAAAATTCAGATTATGCTCCATAGCCCAGACTGGCTCACAAATATCCTCCTGTCTCAGCCTCTGGAGTGTTGGGATTGCAGGAATGAGCCCCACTCCTACCGTCTGTTTCCATGGCTGTTCCCCATCCCCCATGAGGGTAAAGTCGGCTCAAGGACTAGAACCACTGCTCCCCAGTCCAGGACCCCTTCCTGTGTATTCACCCGTGGTAAAACCATGTTGGTGTTTGATCTGTTCACCCTTCTGCCAGGAGGTAAAATGGAAGAGCCCTTGTCCTCCATGCCAACATCTACTCAGAGTCCTTTATTCGAGGACACCCAAGGGTGCTGAAGTCAGTCCTTCTGCATGCATCTATGTGCAGTCTCAGGGCTCTGCTGGACCAGGGGCTGAGGGAAATCACAAAGCGTGCAGGGGTCCTTTTTCATGGGCTCCAACGCACTGTGGAAGGCAGCTGTTGGAAAGACCAGTGGGGAACAGGGTGGTGAGCAGGTGTCACCAGGAGCCGAGGCATAGGAAGGGTAGAACCTGCTTGAGGCTGCCAGTGACGAGGAGGGAATAGATTTAGTACTAAGGATGCTGAGAAGGGACCAATCTCTTGAGCATGTAGACAGGCTACAGAGAAGGCCCCAGCGAGTGTTTGCTACCTGTGAGAGGAATAAACGTGTTGCAGAAGGCACACTTCAGCCGAATCCAGTGCTCAACGGCAAGGCTGCCTGGCAGGCTGCTCTGACTGACTCACGTCAGTTGTGGGATATGCCACAGGCAAGTGTGACCACAGATCTTGCACTTGAATGGGCCATAATTTGCCTGTGGGCTCCTCTGCATGCCGACTAATCTAGTGCTCGCTCCTGCGGCTTACGTCACTGTTCCCCGTGGCTCCTCTGACAGAGTGCTGTCCCCTAGGCAGCTGCAGCAGTGTGGCACCTGGCAAGGAGGAGCCCATCTGGTGGCAGGATGGTGCTGCACAGGATGCATGCCCACCGCAGTGGCTCCTGGATGACCCAGAGATACAGGGGCCACTGATGCTTTACATCTTCTAGACTCACTCAGAACCCATCAATCCTCAGCTGGGGGAGGGTCTGGGGAGGGGCAGTGGGGGGAGGGGCCTCCAGCTGGCCTCTTTCACCTGGGATTCTTCCCTAAGCTGGAAGAGTTCTGCAAAGTAGGAATGCACTTTCTATTGCTGTGGGCGTCTCTCTCTCTCCCTCCTTCCTTCCCTCTCCCTCCCTTCCTTCCATCTTTAAATTTATTCATTTATTTTATACCCCGACTGCAGTTTCCCTTCCTCCTCTCCTCCCATTCCTTCCCCACCTCCCCTCTGCCCATTCCCCAAGCCCACTCCTCCTCTGTTTCTTCTCAGAAAGAAGCAGGCCTCCCATGGATGTCAACAAAGCCTGGCATATCTAGCTGGGGTAGGACTAAGCTCCTCCCTCATATTAAGGCTGAACAAGGCAATCCAGCATGAGGAATAGGTTCCCAAAAGCCAACCAAAGCATTAGGGGCAGCCCCTGCTCCCACTGCTAGGAGTCCCACAAGTGGACCAAGCTACTCAACTGTCACATGTGTGGAGGGTCTAGGTCGGTCCCATGCAGATTCCCTAGCTGCCGGCCCAGAGTCTATGAGCTCCTGTGAGAGCCCAGGTGAGTTGTTTCTGTGGGTTCCCTTGTGATGACCTTCACACACACACACACACACACACACACACACACACACACACACATATACATTCATACAGTCCTTCCTTCCTCCCTCTCTTCAAAAGGATTCCCCAAGCCTAGTGCTTGACTGTGGATCTCTGCTTCTGCTTCCATCAGTTACTGGATGAAGGCTCTCTGATGACAATTAAGGTAGTCACCAATCTGTCTGCAGGAGATGGCCAGTTCAGGCACCCTCTCCACTTTTGTTAGGAGTCTTAGCTGTAGATTCATGGGATTTTCCCTTGCACCAGATTTCTACCTGACTCCCAAATGCCCCAATATCAAGACTCTCCTCCTCCATCCACTCCCCAAATCTCATGTTCTCATGTTCCTACCCCCACGCACCCGCAATCTACCCAGAAGATCTCTTCTATTTCCCCTTTCCAGGTAAATCCATTCATCCCCATTTGGGCCCTCCTTGTTAACTAGGTTCTATGGGTCTGTAGATTGTAGCATGGCTATCCTTTATTTTACAGCTAGTATTCACTTATGAGTCAGAACATACTGCTGTGGGAGCACATTCTGCTCCTTCAGCCCACTTGGGTGTGGTCTCTTATACTGTAAAAAGCAGCAGTAACCGTGTGCCCTCTCTCTTGTTTCTGGCTCCCGCTTCCGGCTGCTAGACTCTGTTCCTGTTCACTCAGAGTACTGTTGTCTAGGACAGTGATCTGTAAGTTTTCCCCTTAAATAAATAACCCATATTTATTATCCATAATTCTGAGCTGGCAAGGGATTGTTTTGTGACTTACATCATCAACATACCATGTTTGTCTTTCTGGGTCTGGATTACCTCACTTGGGATAATTTATTTTTTCAACTTTTATCCATTTGCCTTCAAATTTCCTGATGTCATTGTTTTTAACAGCTAAATGATACTCCATTCACATTTTCTTTATCCATTCTTTTTGGTTGAGGGGCATCTTCTAGGTTGTTTCTAGGTTATCTATTTCAAATAATGCTGCTATGAACATAGTTGAGCAAGAGTCCTTGTGGTATGATTGAACATCCTTTGGGTATATGCCTAAGAGTTGTTGATATAGCTGGGTCTTGAGGTATATTAAGTCCCAATTTTCTGAGAAACTGCCATATTGATTTCCAAAGTGACTGTACAAGTTTGCACACCCAACAGCAGTGGAGGAGTGTCCCCCTTATTCCATATCCTCTTCAGCATGGAACCTCATGAAACTGAGAAGCTTCTGTAAACCAAAGGACACTGTCAATAGGACAAAATGGGAGTCTACAAAATGGGAAAAGGTCTTCGCCAACCCCACATCTGACAGAGGGCTTATCTCTAAAATACATAAAGAAATCAAGAAACTTGACATCAAAATAACCAAATAATCCAAATAAAAATGGATCTAAACAGAGAATTCTCAACAAAAGAATCTGAAATGACTGGGATTCATTTAAAAAAAAATGTTCAACATCCTTAACCATTAGGGAAATGCAAATCAAAAAGACTTTGAGATGGAAATCTTATACCAGTCAGAATGACTAAGATCAAAACCACTAATGGCAGCTGTGGGCCTTTCTTAGCTGCTGGGCCACTGTGAGGTATTTTGTTTTGTGGGAGTGTTTGTGTGCATGTTGGGTATACATATATATATTCACATGTGAGTGAGTACGTATGTGTATAGAGGCCAGGCTGGAGATTGATGTCCAGGGTCTTCCTTAATCCCTTTCCTCTTTATTACTGATCCTGGAACGCATCGGTTCAGCTAGGTAATGTACAGTGAGTGCTCGATCCACCGAGCCGTCTCCTCTGCCCTATACAAGGAGGGTTCCCTCTAGGTTTCTGTGCTAGGTGTGTACGTGGCTGTCCAGGTGATGATGAGAGCCCAACAAGACACCAAAATCAAAAGTTGAGCTGGGTGTTTTTTCTGAATGAAATGATTTCGGTAGCAGGAGAACCCAGTTATCTGTGTGCCAGATTTCTCTGAAATATAACATACTTGGGGCTATGCATTCTGGATCAGTAAGCATGGGGCTAGACCCAAACTCCTGTCCTAGGGCACCTCAGTTTACAATAGGGCATAGCCTCAGAATCCCATTGGAAATGGCAGATTATTGGTCAAAAATGTGTTTTTACATTTAAGCCGCTGAACACCCCAGCTTGGCAGCACATTACAGGTAGTGGTGTTTGTTTACCTCAAGTGCCTGGTTGAGAGCCGTGGCTCACTTCCGCTGTCCAACCTCACAAGAGTAACACATTGTTAACTGGGTATGGTGGCGCATGCCTTCAATCCCAGCCCCTGGGAGGCAGAGGCAAGCGGATCTCTGTGAGTTTGAGGTCAGCCTGGTCTACAGAGCTAGTTCTAGGACAGCCAGGTCTACGCAGAGGGACCCTGTCTCAGAAAAAGCAACACAACATAAAACAAAACAAAAATCAAGCAGCAGCAGCAACAACAACAAAAGTAACACACTGCATCTTACTACCCAGGAAAAGATTATAATTTGAAGTTCAGTTTCTTGATTGCATCTTGCTTTCACTCCATCCCACAGAGTCTGGAACCATCAGTATTGTTAGCCAGGTCTATAGAGGAATTTCACAGTGTGATCTTAGCCTGCTGGTATTCGAGCATCCATGGTAGTTGTTAAAGATGCAGGGTCCTTGTCCTCATCCAGGCCCACCAAACAAGCAGCTCTAGAGGGTGGGCAGCCTTATTTTTTCTTCTCTCTCTCTCTCTCTCTCTCTCTTGACAATGGTTTCTATCCCAGAGTAGCTTCAAATTTGCGATGTAGCTGAGGATGACCTTGAAATTCTGGTCCTATCCCACTTCTGATCTAGCCTTCCAAGTGCTGGGATTATAGTGTGGCAGTCATGCCCAGAACTTCCCGCATGCTTCTCTCACCCCCACAGCAGCCAGAGAGCAAACAGCCATAGACAGGCCATAGGCACGCTTTTAACATTGCTTCACAGCATTGCAAAACTTGCAATAGACAACAGAAGTGGAGAAAAGGAATAGAAACAAAGAGGGAACTGAAGGACGTGAAACCAAGACGCGTGCTGCCCACTGAGCTCCACCCTGCAGCCCCAGCAGCTTCATTTTTAACAGGTAACCTTCAGCAGACGTGCAGTGTGGGAACGGCTGCATATCTGATCCTGACGCACTGTGATGCACAGAGAGGTGCGAAGCTCAGATTTCTCCCTCCTGGACCCTCGATCTGTTTTCCAGACTCAATCAGTTTTCAGGAGCAAAGCTAAGTGCCAGCCAACATCAGACAAAGAAGCAAAGAAGGTAGAAAAGGTGATGTCATTTGAGGCCATCTTGAGTCAGAGGCCAAGAAACTGTGATGGAAAAACACAGAGTTCCTCACCTGGGTATGCAGCCAGCCTGGGGGCCGAGCTGAGTGTGTGAAAAGACCAGCAAAGTTCTTCGTGGAGAGGCCGGCTGGAGTCAGAGACCTCTTCCTGGCCTTGAAGCAGCCCCAGCCTCTATTCCTCAGCCAGCTTGGCTTCACACTCCCCTTGGCAGTCTGGAGCAGTTGCCTGTGGGTGCAGGAAGCTGCGGTCCCTGAGGACCCTGGCTTTAACCTACAGGTTCTGACTGCTGAGGGAGCAGAGGGATATATTCCTAAAGTGTGGCTTTGCTTCCAGCCCTATGAACCTTCCACGTGGAGCAAAAGAGCAATGCTCTTCTCTAGGGACTCAGCCTGTGGGACAATGTCACTTTGTTCTTGCAGTTGCTGGCACCCAGGCAGTTAACCCAGAAACCTTCCTCATGTCCTTCAGGGCAGGCAGATTTTAAAACACTCTCTTCAACTCTGTCCCAGCATATTACAGGCTAAGGAGACACAGCTGCTTCCTCGCTGTTTTTCCATGACTTTCCTGTGACCGTGAGGTCCTCCTCTGCAGCTAATGATCCCTGGGACAATTTGTAGTGCTTCAGAATTCCCCCAGGGACTCCTGACACAAGAGGAATCTGTGTCCACTTAACAAGATGGGCTAGGGATTTATTTGTGCTGTGTCTTTCTCTCACCCCCTGTGGCAGCCAGAGAGCGAACAGCCATAGGAAACCAGAAAACCTCTACATACTTTTCACATTGTTCAGTAACAGTTAAGAAAATGAAGCTAGCTAACAGAAATGTAGACCATCCCAGGAAAAGGAATAGAAGCAAAGGGGGAAATAAAGGAAGAGAAACCAGCAGATTTGTGCACAAATTCCCTAGTATATCTACCAAAGACAGCACACAAATTTGGTTCTGAGATTTTTTTTTTATTTCAACAAAAGAAGCACTCAGTCTTAAAGACAACCTGGATGATGCTCAGTTTATTAACCTTTTCCTTTATTAATGAAAGATCAGCTTTATTGAGCTTCCACCAAAGGCCAGACACTGCCCTAGGCACAAGGAGATAGTTAAGTGTCTGTCTTCATAGAGGAGACTGTCTTGGGGCGGCGGGGCCAGATGTGAGTGGGCTTTGGGTGGGGTAGGTATGGGTGTGGGGTGGGGTAGAGGGTATGGGGTGTGCGTGAAGATAGGAATGGAAATGATATACAAGCAGTGAAATCCATAGCAACGCTCTATGTGAGATGAGAAGTGCTAACCAAAACAGCAAGATGAAACAGCTCTCCCTGGCATAGACCATGGCCCTGATCATTTTAAAATAGCGTCACTGGGGGAAGTCTCCTCAGGGAGTGACGACATTTGAACACCAAGCTGCAGGGTGAGGAAGTGAGACACCGGATGTGTGGGAGATAAGTGTTTCAGTATGGGGGACAAAGCCCTACAGCATGCCAGGAGTTATATCTGGAACTTCCACAGGGCCAGAGTGGCCCCAGCTGAGGGAAGTGGGCTGGGAGGAAGGGGCAAAGAAGCCTGGGTGCCCCGTGGAGTTGTGCAACGTACAGCACAGATGGAGGTGAGGTCAGACTATAGGAAGGGCAGTCAAAGGCCTGCAGAGAGCAATAGCATTGCTGAGGCTGGCAGGGTGATGTGCACCTGTAGAGCCCCAGCACTTGGGAGATGAGGCAGAAAGATCAGGAGTTCAAGGCCATCTTTGGGTACACAGGGAATTAAAGGAAAGACGGGCGGGGAGGGGAAGGTGGGTTGGAGCGTTAGTTTGTTCTGACTGCCAGGATAAGATAGAACAAGCTGGGTGGTTGCGGCAGCAGCGATAGCCTCACAGTCTAGAGGCTGGGAGGTCCAGATGGACATGTTTCCGGGTTTGGCTTTTTCCAGAAGCCTCTCTCAGGTTTGTCGTTGTTTCTCTGGTGTTGCTGGAGGAGGAACCTGGAACTGTGGGTATGCTAGGCAAGCACCCCACCCTTGAGTTACACCCTTTTTGTTTGTCCTTTACATTTATTGACGTGTGTGTCCTTGTCCATGAGTTATGAAGGCCAGAGGACAACTTGGTTCTCTCCTTCCACCGTGTGGGGACCAGGAATCCAGCTCGGGTCTTCTGGCTTGGCATCAAGTGCCTTTACTCCCTGAGCCAGCTCCCAGCCCTGTCCTTGATTTTTAATAACAGCTTTCTCACCAGGTCCTTACGCGGTCTTTCTCCATGTGCATATCCCTATGTCATCTCTGTGTCCCTTGGCATTTCCTAAAGGCAGCAATCAGATAACTTTAGGGGTCACCCTGATGGCCTCTAAGGTCACATTCAGTCACAGTCAGGTACTACAGATTAGAATTTCAGTGCCTTAACTTCAGTTCAGATTAAGGAAATGGCTCAGTGGATAAAGAATTTGCTGTACTGTGTGAAGACTGGAATTCAGATTCCCCAGGCCCCACATAAATGCCAGGTAGGTATACTGGCCAGCCTGCCATCCCAGAGCATAATGCTCTTAAGGTCCGCTAATGGCCATCAATAACCCATCCCTTTTTGTGTCCAAACAGTACTCCACTGTGCTTGGTTCATCTGCTTATTACCCAATGGACCTTCAGGTCGTTTTCATTTCTAGCTACTGTGAATGCTTGCATACAAGTTACTGTGTGAGTCTGTGTGTCTTGTTCTCTTGGGTGCACTCAGGAGAGTGACATTGGGTCATAGGGTGCTTTGACACTTTCAGGAAGAGCCAAACTACTTTTTAAACAGCTCTTACACTCACATTCTCACCAGCAGTACCTGAGCACTCTGATCTCTCGTGGCTAACAGGCTTTACTACATCGTCCAGATAGTGAACGGGAAGTGAAAATCTTATTGTGGTTTTGGTTCGCTTTTCCCTAGTGAGTGAGGATTTTGAACATTTCTCATTTTTCTTGATGGTTACTTGTATATCTACTTTGGAGGAAATAACTGTTTAAATTACTTGCTTATTTCTCTCAATTGGCCTCGCATACTCTAGATGGAAGTTCTTAGCTGATATTGGAAATCCCAAACATTTCTTCCTATCCTGTGACTTGTCTTTTCTTTCTCCATGGTATCTTATCTCCATGGTATACTCTATGAAGTATAGATCTTTTAATTTTGATCAACTGTCATGTACATTTGAGAGTCTTCCGCATCTCTGCAAAAAGCACAGAAGTTCACAGTACTCTTTAACTAGTTAAGGAAGAATTGAAATACCCAAGGGATGAGCCCAAGACTGCTCACTATTTGGAGGTCTAGACATGGGGAGGTTGGCTTGCAAACAGAGAGCCCCAACTGGATCCCTAGCACCACATAGGAAACCGTGGCCAGGAATTCAGTGAGAGATCCTGCCTGAGAAACAGTACCCGAGCTGTATCTCTGATCTTCCCATGTTTACATACACACACACACACACACAAACACACACACACACACACACACACACACACACACACACACACACACACACACGTGAGGACCAATTACGTCCGTTAGGGCATCAATAGACATTAATCACTTCTTATCATCTCCCTCCTCTCTATTCACTTACAATTCCTTTCACCTTCAGTTATCACTTCTGCAGATCTTTGTCGCTTGCCTGGTGATGATGGAGCCTCACCTTTCTCAACTAGGGTTGCTATAGCTGCCAAGAACCAGCAATCCAAAGTCCCATGGTGCTTGCATAGGACTAATGGTAAGTGGGGCCACTCCTGATTCTACTCCTGGTTCTCTGTGTTCAACTACTTGGGATTCAGTGGCATACTGAGAGACTTTTGAGTTGATACCTGTAATGCATGAGATCCATCCTTCAGCTGTACCTATAGAAGCCATTAAGGCTCACTAATATGGATGCTTTTGTATGATGAGTCTGATGGATCGTATGCCAGTGGCCTGTGAAGGTTATGGTGGTTTGAATAAGAATGGCCTCCATGGGTCATATATTTGAATACTTAGTCACCAGGGGGTGGCGCTATTTGAAAAGATTAGAAAGATTAGTAGGTATGGCCTTACTGAAGTAGGTATGACCGTGTTGGGGGAAGTGCGTGATTAGGGTGGGTTTTGGGATTTCAGCAACCCATGCCAGGCCTAGCCACTCTCTATAGATCAGCATGTATCTCTCAGCTACTACTCCAGCATCTGCCTGAATGCTGCCATGTTCCCTGCCATGATGGTAGTGGACTTAGCCTCTGACATTGTAATCAAGTCCCCAGTTAAATTATTTCTTTCGTAAGAGTTGCCTTGGTCATGGTGTCTCTTCACAGCGATAGAACACTGACTAGGACAAAGTCTCTGTACATAAGATATACCTGAGAGCAACTGTGGACTATCTGCTCCCTAAGCTTCTGGATAACAGTGCTGGCGAGGAGCCTCTCATCAGGAAAGACAGGTCCCATACTCTGAAAAACTATTAGCTTTCTCTACATGAATGAAGTGATGACCTTTGTCTTAGTTAGGGTTACTATTGCTATAATGAAACCCCATGACCAAAAGGGTTTGTTTCACTCACAGCTTCATACGAGATTCATCATCAAAAGCAATGTGGGCAGGAACTCAAGCAGGGCAAGAACCTAGAGGCAGGAGTTGATGCAGAGGCCATGGAGGAGTGCTGCTTACTGGCTTGCTCCTGGTGACTTACTCAGTCTGCTTTCTTATAGAGCCCGGGACCACCAGCCCAGGGATGGCACCACCCACCATGGGTTGGACCCTCCCCCATTGATCACTAATTTATAAAATGCCTTACATACTGCTGCTGGATCTTATGGAGGTATTTTCTCATTTGGGGCTCCTTCTTCCCTGGTGTCGCTAGCTTGTATGAAATTGACATAAAACTAGCCAGCATAACCTTCCAAGACAGAAAGTGTCACCAAGTTGCCATGAGTAATAACACCATATCAGAGGCTGGGTGAGCTTGCTGGGGGTGTGGTAACGAAGTACCAGACTAGATGACCTCCTCAACAGAAACTAGCTAGCTCCTGTTTCTTCAGGCTAAAGGCCCAAGGCCAAAAGTGTCAGCAGTGTTGATTTCTGCTGAGGACCTTGAAGAGAAGTGTAGTGGGTTTTGTTGTTGTTTTAATCTTTGCTCTTTGGGAGCCTGCCACCCAGCTCCCAAATAAATACCTGGAGACTGAGTCTTTCTTTTGAGTACCCAGTCTTACCTTGGCTTATTTCTAGCCAGCTTTTCTTAAATTATCTCAACTCTCTTTTGCCTCTGGACTTTTACATTTTTCTATTCTATATACTTTTCTTTCCTTCTTACGCTGTGGCTGGCTGTGTGGCTGGGTGGCTGGCCCCTGGCGTCCTCCTCTCCTCCTCCTTTTCTCATTCCTCCTTCTTCTCTCCAGAGCCTAAATTTCTAAATTTTTGTCTCTGTCTGCCAGCCCCGCCTATCCCTCTCTTGCCTAGCTATTGGCTGTTCAGCTCTTTATTTGACCAATCAGGTGTTTTAGGCTGGCAAAATAACACAGCTTTACAGAGTTAAACAAATGCAACATAAAAGAATGTAACGCATCTTTGCATCATTAAACAAATATTCCACAGCATAAACAAACATAACACATCTTAAACTAATATTCCACAACAGGAGAGCTAGGGCAGGCTTCTTTCATAGGGTTCGAGATGATGTCTTCTTCCTATAGTGTTGCATCATCTTCTCTCTGATTATGTTTGTATTCAAATCTCTTCTGGTAAGGATGCCAGCGCTATGGATTAGAGCCTATCCTCATGACTTCACTTCAACATTGGAGGGTAGGTGGGAGGACACAATTGTTATCATCACATGATCTTGGGCTTGGCTGCTGTTACATCCCTGCTGAGCATTTGGCTAGATCAGCCGTGGTATGGTAAGTGGGGATTATGTTGCTGGCATCATTAGTGGGTCTCCTTCTCTGTTACCCATCATGCACCTGGCTCATCTGGCTGAGGCCTTTCGTCTGCTTGGTTGTTCTATGCCTCTTCTTCTATGGATGGTGCTTCCTGGTGGGCATCAAATGTGATGCAAATATTTTCATTTTATGCCTACTCTTATTGGGGGAAGGCCACTTGTTCATTCCCAGCTGCCCAGACCCAAAATAATCACTCAGAAACTATGTTATCTGCAATACTGCTTGGCCAATAGCTTGAGTATATTTCTAACTATCCCTTTCATCTAGAATTAACCCATTTCCATTATTTTATATTTTACCATGAGGTTTGTGGCCTACTGGCAAAGTTCCAGCTGGCAGCTCACATCTTTTCCCTCTGGCGGCTACATGGCGTCTCCTGACTTCAGCTTCTTTCTCCCTGCATTCAGTTTAGTTTTCTCTCCACTTAGCGCTGTTCTGCCTTGGCTATACGCCCAAAGCAGTTTCTTTATTCATTAACCAATAAAAGCAACAAATAGATAGAAGGACCTCCCATACCATACTCTGTCCATCTGCATGTCTGGGCCCCAGCTCTTGTCTCTGATCTTCCAGGCTCCTAATCTGATAAGCTAGGTGTGTTCCTCTACTCATACATCTCTGTGTTCTTACCTCTGGACACAAAAGAGATGCGCACATGCATTACTGTCATTATGTGGGTAGATTTCTACCTCCATCTACTGTGTTTCAAGACCACTTCTGAATGTAGAAGCCATGCACTGCTGTGTCCTATTGCTTGGTGCCGGCCACCAAACCAGTCCATCATTATCTACACTAGGATCTCTTCTTCCTTCGGCCTGTCCTAAGGACCCTGACATGATATAGGTACCTGCTGGGGAAGGGATACTTATGCCACTGTGACAGGGCACCTGAGGGTCTTGGTTGTCTGTTGATGAAAGTTGATTTCATACAATATAGCACTCTAAGCTTGTCCAACTTTGTGACTTGGTAGATTCACAGATCCCAGCTTGTAACAGGTAGTTTCAGGCAGATGATCACAAATTGATGATCAAGTGAACTATGTCTACTAGGGTTCTATGCCCATTAGGAGTGCCTTTTATTACAGTGTGTGTTTGTTTACGATAGACAACATGATCCTGTTCTGAAATCCCAAGGCTGCACTGTGATTCTTCCACTGGGACCTGCAGCGATATCTTTTACCTTAGAGGAGACATTCTGTCACATTCATGGCAAGTGGCAGCCCCTGAATTTTTACAGCATCCCTTCTCCCTCTGCGGTACCCTTGTCTAACCAAGCTTTCCCACGGTTAGTCCCTCCTGGTGCATTCTGTCAGAACAGCGTGATGCCATCAACAAGATGCATCCCTGTGATTGTTCTGTGGGAGTTGCAGGGAGCGCAGTGCTCTTCAGGCTGTCTCACAACAAAAACAGGGGACTTGAAATAGCCTGGCGACAAAAACAAATCAGCCTTATCAGTTTTATGATAAAGCGAGGCAGTACAGATCCTTTCTTCTAAGTAGACTAGGAAAGAATGTATGAATCAAGCCAATGGCCATCTACTTCCTGGGGTGGGGCAGGGGCCTTACTAACCTGATCTAGCTGTGGTACCACACTCAATGCTGCCACTGAACTCAAGGCCACCCTTCAAAGGAGCTTGTGACTGCAGTCACTCTCCAATATCCATCTGGTCCTCTGGTCCTGGACAAACTTCAGTGAAGATGTGAGAGGGACCATCAGCCTCGCATCCCTTAGAGTCTTTTGGGGCAAGACATATGGCAGTAGCCGAGACTGGCCTGGAACTCATGGTGTAGCCCGTGGCCTTGAAGTTGAGGTTCTTCCCAACTCACTTTCCTAACTGTTGAAATCGCAAACAAGCCACCATGCTCAGGTTGCTGGGAGTTTTGTTGTTGGGTTTGGTTCTGTTCCACTGTTGTTGTTTTAGACAGGGGTCTCCCGTAGGCCAGCCTAGAATAAAAGTCCCCATGCAGCTGAAGAAGTCACTGATCTTCCCGTCCTCCAGCTTCTACCTGCTGAGAGCTTATAGGCCTGCACTGCCATACCTAGCTGTGCTGGGACAAAACCCAGGGCTTCATGCAGTCAGGAAAGCCCTCGCTGTGCTACAGCTCTGTCCCTTCTCTTACATTTTTAATAGTGTTATTGTCTCTATCCCACATAAAATATTTTTGTTTGTTTGTTTACTGTCTTGGTCAAGAGGAACTATCTGATAGCTTTACTGGCCTCTTATCTTCAGGCCAAGGATTCTCTGTTGGTACTGCCAAACTGCTAACTTGATCAACCCCAACCGTACACTCAAGGACTAGGGAAATGATGTTTCTAGTTTCTGACTTATACCCACATTCACAGGATGTCAGATAGACTGTTCCAGAGATATGCTCCAAAGCTACTCAGGGATGTATATTCTTTTTTTGGCAGGGTTTCTCTGTAGCTTTGGAGCCTGTCCTGGAATTAGCTTTTGTAGACCACACTGGCCTCAAACTCACAGAGATCTGCCTGCCTCTGCCTCCCGAGTGTTGAGATTAAAGGTATGTGCTACTGCCACCCGGCTCAGGGATGTATATTCTTATCCTTTGATCAAGAATGCTGACTAATCCCTGAGGGCCTGCCCTGGCTCCTGTTCATGCCAGCTAGCTAATTCTTACTACTGTACAGTAGCAAACCCAGCGCGTGAAAGGCTCCAACCCTAGGAGAAGGCAGCCTAAGAGCCAGGGAACCTGTTACTTGTGGAGGTAAAGCCTCTGCAGCATCATCCAGCCCAGGGAAGTGCTAACTCTTCCTAGGAAGAAGGGGGTGAGTCTATCTTCTCTGAGGTACAGAGCCACCTGTGGGGAGCGGGGAGTCATTGCATCAGAAAAAGCTCACCATATTCATAAATGTCTGCATCCTATACTTCAGAGTCCAGGTTTCCCATCCAGGATCCAGGCCAAGCATCTGAGAGTGTTTGGAACTGCAAGGCTAATTAATAGGTCCTGCAGTTGTTCCTCAGCCACACTAGGTCTTCCACAAAATAAGGAAGGGCTTTGTGTAGGTGTCTAGCCTTATAGTTAAAGGCTCAGTTTTTGCTATATCCTGACCCACAACTCCGCAGAATAATCCCGCTCGACTGAGACCATGAACATACTAAGAATCTCAGGTAAAATACCACCTGCAACCTGCTAACACTGCTTAAAGCCCACCCACAAGTTCCTAACTCCTGCTCTACCAGAGACCATGCTGGTACTAGGAACCCCAGAGACCAAGCCAGTACCCAGAACCCAGAGACCATTTAGGCTACCAAAACCCCAACAGAGATACTCTACTGAACCTGAAGACTTGCTAGTCACCAGCGCCAAAGGCCACTCAGGCCGGAAGACCAGAGAGGAAATAGAAACCTAGGGGGAAAACATTAAAAAAGTTTATCCAACAAAGAAAAACTCAGAAACTGACACCTAAACCTATAATAATCCCAAACCCAGATGACTGGATGCCAGCATAAAAATACAATCAAGGGGCTGGAGAGATGGCTCAGAGGTTAAGAGCATTGCCTGCTCTTCCAAAGGTCCTGAGTTCAATTCCCAGGAACCACATGGTGGCTCACAATCATCTTTAATGGGATCTGGTGCCCTCTTCTGGCTTGTAGGCATACACACAGACAGAATATTGTATACATAATAAATAAATAAATATTAAAAAAAAACCCACAATCAACAACATCCAGTGCAATGTGGCAGGACCAGAGCCCAGTTATCTCAGTACAGCAAGCCCTGGATATTCCAACATAGCTAAAGCTATGATCTTAAGAGAATGATCTAGGCCGGGATGGAGGGGGGAGGGTCTTGGACTTCCCACAGGGCAGGGCACCATGCCCTCTTTTAAGGAAGCAGGGGGAGGGAGGAGCGGGAGGGGACTGGGAGAAGGGGAGGAAATGTAAAATTTTTTTTTTGAATGGAAAAAAAATAAAAGAATATGGAAAACAAAACAAAAACAAAACAACAAAAAAAAGAGAATGATCTTAAGTCCAATCTTATGAAGTTGATAGAGGCCCTTAAATAGGAAATGAATAAATCACTTAAAGAAATCTAGGAAAACACAAACAGGTAAAGGAAATGAATGAAACTGTTCAAGATCTAAAAATGGAAATAGAAGCAATAAAGACAGCTCAAACCAATGAATCCTGGTGATGGAAAATCTAGGCAAGTGAACAGGAACTACAAGCATCACCATGGGCACCTGGCAAGGCTCCTGGGTCCTTCAGCCACAGGGTCTTAAAGCCGCCAAACAATCCCACACCAGTTTGGATTAAAAGGGGTTATTTATTGGAGGGGAAAAATTTACAGAACACCGTCCTACACCACAGTCCTCTCGTAGCAAACAGGAAACAGAGAGTCTAGCAGTTGGAACGCCAGCTGGAAGCAAGAGAGAGAGCTGGAGGGCTGCCGCCACTTTTTAAAATGAAATAGACCATGCCCCATTGGGCTGGTATCTTAAAGGCTATTGGCTGAAGGAGCAGAAAGAGCTCCCACAGCAGGGTCTCCCCAGTGCATGGCCACTCTGGGAAACCTGGTGGGTAAAGGAGCTTTAAAAAAACTTAGGGTCTCCTAGGAACCTGAATTCTGCTTCTCTGTACACGTGTCTGTCATTTCTTCATTCCTTTGCTGCCCCTAGTTAGGGTTCAAGGACTCACGCTGTACAAGGACATGGCAGGTTAGTGTTTGTAGGCTTGGCCAACACAATTTGAAAGCAGAAGGATGAGGTGCTATGTGAGCAGTAACTACATTTGCATTCTTTGCCTCAAGAAAAGTAATCAACATGCAAACTTAAGTCACATGTGAATAAGGATCTATTTGTTTTCCAAGTCAATCATTTGGGCATTTTTCTGTCCCTAGTCTGTGCCTCCTTGGGTAATACTGTCCCTGAGTTGATTGTGATTTTTCTGTCAGTCCAGACTTGTGCTGACATATGTGTGTAGTCACTTAGGGCTGCACAACACTGAATACAGCCCAGTGATGGCCCCCACCCACAACACGGTCTTACTAAGAACACAGCGTTGAGCCAATCATAGTTGATGACTTGGGTCTTTGAGTTCATTCCTGGCCTTCATTAATGACATTCGGGCATCACAAATACACAGCAAATGGAATTAGGATGTGCTGGAAAATGTGACTTCTCTATAGGAACTAAAAACCCAGAAACTCACCATCTGGGTTTTATGTCATCTTACACAATAAGGCAGCCACTCAAGACGGCATATTTGGGGGACAACTTGGCAGGATTCAGCAGCAAGCAGCTCACTTCCTCTCCATCCTTCCTGCTCCCAGATGGCAAGTCCAGCTCTGTAGCCTAAGCGGGATAGGACAGGGAGGGAACAGCCCCCAAGGTGACTGCTGACAGGCCCACATTCTTCGCATGCCTCTCTTTCCTGTCTTCTCAAGCTCCTGGCATTCTCTCCTTCCTCTGAAAACTTCCTGAAGATGCCCTGACATCTTGGCCTCCTGCCCCATCCACAGCCATCTGCAGTCACATGCATTTCTGAAGGCTAATGGAGCTTTCCAAGACAGGCAAGCAAGGGCATGCTAGGTTCAAGTGCTTGAAACCTGCAACCACTATTACCCTGCTGTTGGGAAGAGTCCCACATGTAGGATTTGTGCCTTCTCTGCCTCTTACTATTCTCTTGTGTCAGGAAGAGTGTTTGGTATTAGTAGATATTGATTAAATATCAGGGCTAGTGGTGTAACTCAGTGGTTGCACATTTGACCTATGGATACAAGCGAGACTTTGAGTTCAGTCCCAAGAACTGCAGATAAATATCCATGGTGTTTAACTAAGTTTCAGCCATTTCTCATTAGTTTTCAATTTTGGTGTGCAGTTGCACTTTTCATGCTTTATTGATCATCTTGTAAAATTAATTTCTTTTGCATTCTATAGATTATATTACTACCACAAAATGGTCAGTGATTTTAAACATTAAATGGAAAGGAATTTTAAAGCCTAACATATTACTAGTTAGATTTAAAAACAAAACAAAAAAACAGGCTGGGAGCTGTCCCAGTAAGTAAAGTGCTTGCCACACAAACAGGAGGGCCTAAGTTTGATCTCCAGATCAAACTGGGCACAGTAGCATGAGTCTAATTCCAGTGTAATTCCTCCATAAGAAATGGCGAGACAAAGATAGCAGAATCCTTGGAATCTTGAGGGCCAACTGGCTTGGTGTACACATCAGCAGACAACAATAGAGCGTGTCTCAAACAAGGTGGAAGATGAAAACTAACATCTCGTGTTGTCCTCAGACCTCCATATGTACACTGTGGCATGTGCACATGTACATGGATGTTTCAGATAAATTTAGATAAAAGATAAATGTCCATATGCCAGCTAGATCCTTCTGACACCTGTGAAATATGACATTGATGACTGACTTAGACTCAAAGGGTTGTAGGACAGGCTACCGGTGCCCTTCAGAGGACCCTGTTTGGGGAGCTCTGGACAGCTGTGATAATCAGAACCTGCACCTCTGTGCCTGAGGGACTTTTCAGAAATGACAACTCCCTTGTTCCTGCCCTGAAGGCTGTCAAAGTATTAGCAATATATATATATATATATATATATATATATATATATATATATATATATATATATAGAGAGAGAGAGAGAGAGAGAGAGAGAGAGAGAGAGAGAGAGAGAGAGAGGCTTCAAAAAGTAAATAATGGATCTTGGTAGGTGAGCCCCATTCTTCCAACCCCCTGCATGTGAGTTAGCTCTCTGGAGACCCTCTGTGAGATGTAGGCTCCAGGTGCTTGCTAAAGTCACTTTTTGATAGCACATCCATGACCAGCTGCCTTCATGTCTTATCTCATCACGCCAGCTTTTTCCTGGTGTCCTCAAATGCTTGTTATAAACCTGATTCTGGGAAAGCCCACACCAAGGATACAGAGATTTCCTGCAAAAACTCAAACCAGGTTTGGGCATGGTAACACATGCCTTTACTCTCAGCACCAGGGAGACAGAGGCAGGAGGATATCTATGAGTTCAAAACAAGCTTGGTCTATATAATGAGCTCCAGGCAAGGCAGGATGACCTGTTGAGGTCCTACCTCAATACTATAAACAAACGAAAATGAAAACAAACCAAAAAAAAACTCAGTTCAGAGAATAAAACAACAGCAAAAACAAGATGAGTTGGAAGAGCAGGCGTATCATCTGCTTGATTGAACTCTATTTACTTTCTGTTTTGTCTCTGGATATTTCAACATGACTCTAACTCCTTCCAAGGGTTCCCCCCACCCAGCTATCCATGGGCCCATTACCAGTGGAATACATTGCTTGTCATGGAGTCTACTAGCTTTCTGGTGCAGGAGAATTGTCTGTATTCTGTCAATCATGATTTAAATAAACACTGATTGGCCATTAACCAGGCAGGAAGTATAGGCGGGTCAACCAGACAGGAAATAGAAGCGGAGCAAGGAGAATAGAATTCTGGGAAGCAGGAAGCTCTCTTGGGATTCCTGCCCAGACCACCAAAGAAGCAGGATGTGACCTGCCCCACTGAAAAAGGTACTGAGCCATATGGCTAACATAGATAAGGATAATGGGTTAATATACGTTATAAGAGCTAATAAGAAGCCTGAGCTAATGGGCCAATCATTTTATAATCTTCTGGAGACCTCTGGGACTAAACGGCTGGGGTACCAGGCCGGACATAAACCCCAACTAGCAGGCCCCCTCATGTTACAGCTTTCTTTTCTGGGTGCAGCGAGCAGAGAAGATCAAGTCCCAGAGTCCATGGAGCTTAGATACTAGTGAGAAGGTTAAGTCATTTATAAAATCATTGTAATGTGCATGGAGGGGAATGTTTTGTTGTTTTTTGTTTATCTATTTGTTTGTTCGAGAGAGAGAAAAAAGAGGTATACCTATTTACTGGGGTCAGGATTATCAGTGAAAGATTTTGCTGAGATTTAAGGTTTGTTTGATCTGTTGTAGTTAGAGTAAAACCATTGGCTGCAAGCTTTCAAGAAGGCTCCATTTCTCCAGACAGGGGTGAGTGCAAACAGAACTAACTTGCAAGTCGAGTTGGTGTCTGTCATAGGGGAAATGTCCAGAAATATAGTCTAACAACTTCTGTTCACTATGTTTTGTGGCTGCCCACAGCTATAGGAGAGGCTAGGAAAAGTAATATGTTCTGGAAGCTTCCACACTTCCAACTTAACTGGAATAATGTTAATTATAAAAAGAAGAGGGTTGATACTGGATAGATAATGGCCACGTGCCAAAGCTGAGGAGCGGGCCTTTGAGGAAGCAATTTCCAGATAAACCTAGAGGATAGTGCATGGCAGGAGCAGTAGAAAGAGAAAAGTAGACAAATATTAAAATATATGGGTGTGGTGGTGCACACCTGCAATCCTTGTGCTGAGGAAACCAAGGAAGGGAAATTATGAGTTCAAGGCCAGAGTGCGCTGCATAGAGAGTCTGAGGCCAGTATAGGCTACATGGTAAGGCCCTGTTCCCAAAAGCAAGATAACAAAAAACAAAACCCAAGGAGAGTGGAAGAGTCATTCAGTGAGAGAGAACAGCAGTATAGGAAGGAGAGAAAGATGGGTGAGAGCGAAATTCCTCAGTATTAGCATCCCATAATAAGCAACGTTCACCGATTCTGTTCTTCCTGGCTTTCTCTTGAGTAGCTCATGAGGATTAGAGTCAACTAATAATTCTCAGAAAGAGAATATTGTGTCGTACCTTTCTCATGATTCACCTCTTCCCACATATCTTCAGTCTGAGCACTAAGTGCTTTTTCCACTGGAAATATGAAATGGTGGCCCTTTGTCCTGCCAAACTTCTCGTCAGCTTTGTTCTGGACATTGGAAAAAAGAAATCCTGTTTCCCGTCCTTTGTTTCCTGGCGGTGGCCTTTGATAGCACCCTGCCTTGGTCTCTCAGTGTTGATTTCCACCACAGGCCCAGGCCAGCTTTCTCTTTCACAGATGCTAATTAATCACTCACAATTATCTAAGAAAAAAAATGTCTTCTTTCCCTGAGGGCTGTTTTCTTCTTGGATCACTTTCTTTTGCTGATTTTCTTAGGTTTGTTTCCCAGGATCTTCACTGCAGAGACAGGAAGAAGTAGCAGGTGCTGAGTGCCTGGCTCTCCTGGGGAACATACTGGAGTAGAATTGGTGTCGGACCAGAAATGATGTCATCAGGTCACTGGCAATAAAATGAAGAGAATGGAACTCTTCGGAATTTACGACTTGGGTGTGGGGTTGGGATATGATACTGTGGCCAGAAGGGGGAGTAAGGGTAAAGATTCTGGGTTTACATAATTCTTCCAGCTTCAGCTTCTAGGTTTGGCATTTATTTGACCCTATTCAACTTTTTTCTTCTTCTTCTTAACCTGTAAAAAGGTTAGAGTAGTTCTTTCTGTGATGGTCAATTTATGTGTCAGCACAAGTAGGACACACTAGCCCAGATTGCTGGGGAAATGTTACTCCTGACTGTGTCTCTAGGGATATTTCCAGAAGAAACTAGCTGTACATGGGTAGAAAGAATAAGGAGGGGGCTGGAGAGATGGCTCAGTGGTTAAGAGCACTGTTTGTTCTTCCAGAGGATCGGAGTTCACTTCCCAGTACCCACATGGCCGCTTACAACTGTCTTTAATTCCAGTTCCAGGGGACCTAACACCCACGGCAAAATATCAATGTACATAAAATAAAAATAAATAAATTAAAAAAAAAAGAATAAGGAGGCTCTTTCCTTTCCTACATAGGTGGTTGCGTTAGTCGGGACTCTCTAGAGGAACAGAATACATCTATTGGAAGGGGGATTGCATGACATAGCCTGGGCCAACAAGTACTGTCTTCATCCTGGAGAGGCTCAGAAGCCAGTAGCTGCTCAGTCCTCAGGCTGGATGCCTCAGCAGTGATGGCCTGGGGCGTTTCTGGAGCAGTCCTGGCTTCCAGTCCCTGTTAGAAGGCTGTAAAAGCTAAAGCTTTCCCTTGGGCCTCCTTATATCTGGGTCACCACCAGAAGGTGTCACCTGCTTCTTATTTCAATGAATAAAACCACAAAAATCCCTTGTGGGCATGCCCAGAGGGTAAACTAATCTAGAGCTTCTCTCACAGGTGTGCCCAGAGGCTAATCTCCTGGGTAGTTCTAGTCCTATCATGTTGACAAGCACGATTAACTACCACAGTGGACAACAGTGAGGTTATAGATAAAACCAGAGGAAGGACATAGAGCTGTCTGCTGGATCTAGGGCCTCTGTCCTCTCTTGCCTTCAGACACTGGACTGGGGCTGGGGGGGCACACCATCAGCCACCCTATTCCTCAGACCTCTGAACTCACTGCCTTCCTGGTTCTGCAGCTTACAGACTGCATACCATAGGCGTTCTCATCTTCCTAAACGCATGTGCCAATTTCTGATACCTCTTCATATGTATGTGTGTTTCCACCCATCCATCCTATTGGTTCTGCTTCCCTGAAGAGCTCTAGTACATTATGAAGTTCATTTATGCTGAGGATGAAATAAAATGACCTATGTAGACTTCTGGCTCATAGTGCCAAATAGTCGGTTCTTGATATACGACCTTTATTTCTATTTCCAATGAGAATTTTAATTAATAATATTTTCCATCTTAGCTACAAGAGGAAAATATTTAGAAGACAACTCATTCCTTTGTGAATAGACTGCCTTGGCATGCATACATGATGTGAAAATGGTTGGCATTGACTTGGAGCCCTTTCTCTATGGATTCTTGAGGTACAGATAATATACTCCCATGAGTGAGGCTACTTTGGATAAAAGATATTTCCAAGTGTTCTCAGTTTGAGAATGGTCCCCACTTTGCATCTTATTTTGGAAGTACCCAAATAAGAGACAGATCTCTTGTGGGGTCACTCCAGCTGTCAGGGATGTAGTCTGCTGACAGATTAGGAAAGCTAGCCGAGGATGTAGATTTAGGAGGCTTGTTTCCCTCCCATCACTGCCTAGAGAACACACCTCATTTCAGCTGTGTTGCTATTGATTGTAATTCGGGACTTCCTTCACGCACTAAATGGTGAGTTTCTGGAAGGTAGTTGTAGACTCAGCTGAGTGGTCTTAGGCCTGGTACAATATGGGTGTCTGTTATCCATGCAAACTGCACTCACCTCTTTGCTGTATGCATTAGGATAGAATAGACACTGTGCAGATATGAGAACCCTAAAATATCAGCGGCTTGACCCAGCAGAAAGTTATTTTTCTCACACTGAGTGTTCAGATCCATGTCAACTGTCACTGGAACAGAGGAGGGTGACAATGACAATTATATTCTAATTCTTATAAAGCACTGCTTGCTTTCTAATAGCTCTAACAGGTCCTGTAGCCAATTAACCTTAGGAAAATTCTCTTGTCACTTTTTATAGCTGGGATGATGGTAAATTTTTTTCCATGATATTTATTGAGCTCTACATTTTTCTCTGCTCCCCTCCCTGCCTCTCTCCCCCCCCTTCAATCCTTCCCCAAGGTCCCCATGCTCCCAATTTACTCAGGAGATCTTGTCTTTTTATACTTTCTACTTCCCATGTAGATTAGATCTATGTAAGTCTCTCTTGGTGTCCGTATTGTTGTCTAAGATCTCTGGGATTGTGGTTTGTAGGCTGGCTTTCTTTGCTTTATGTTAAAAACCCACCTATGAGTGACTACATGTGATAGTTGTCTTTCTGTGGCTAGGTTACCTCACTCAAAATAATGTTTTCTAGTTCCACTCATTTTCCTGCAAAATTCAAGCTGTTGTTATTTTTTTCTGCTGTGTAGTACTCCATTATGTAAATGTACCACTTTTTTTTAATCCATTCTTCGATTGAGGGACATTTAGGTTGTTTCCAGGTTCTGACTATGACAAACAAAGCTGCTATGAACATAGTCGAGACATGTCCTTGTGCATGGTTGAGCACCCTTTGGATATATACCCAAAAGTGGTATTATTGGATCTTGAGGAAGGTTGTTTCCTAATTTTCTGAGAAATCACCACACTGACATCCAAAGGGGTTGTACCAGCTTGCATTCCCACCAGCAATGCAGGAGTGTTCCCTTTTCCCCACAACCTCTCCAGCATAAGTTGTCATCAGTGTTTTTGATCTTGCCATTCTTACAGGTGTAAGATGGAATCACAGAGTTGTTTTGATTTGCATTTCTCTGATGACTAAGAATGTTGAACATTTCTTAAGTGTCTTTCAGCCATTTTAGATTCTTCTGTTGAGAGTTCTCTGTTTAGGTCTGTACTCCATTTTTTATTGGATTATGTGATCTTTGGGTGTCCAATTTTTTGAGTTCTTTGTATATTTTGGAGATCAGACCTCTGTCTGATGTGGGGTTAGTGAAGATCTTTTCCCATTCTGTAGGCTGGCGTTTTGTCTTGATAACCGTGTCCTTTGCTTTACAGAAGCTTTTCAGTTTCAGGAGGTCCCATTTATTAATTGTTTCTCTCAGTGTCTGGACTGCTGGGGTTCAATTCAGGAAGTGGTTCCCTGTGCCAATGCGTTCAAGTGTACTTCCCACTTTCTCTTCTATAAGGTTCAGTGTGGCTGGCTTTATGTTGAGGTCTTTGATCCATTTGGACTTGAGTTTTGTACATGGTAATAGATATGGGTCTATTTTCATTTTTCTACATGTTGATATCCAGTTATGCCAGCACCAGTTGTTAAATATGCTTTCTTTTTTCCATTTGATATTTTTTGCTTCTTTATCAAAGATCAGGTGTTTGAAGATGTGTGGATTGATATCTGGATCTTCTATTTGGTTCCATTGGTCCTCCTGTCTGTTCATATGCCAGTACCAGGCTGTTTTCATTACTGTAGCTTTGTAGTAGAGTTTGAAGTCAGGGATTGTGATGCCTCCAGAAGTTCCTTTATTGCCCAGGATTGTTTTAGCTATCCTGGGTTTTTTTGCTTTTCTAAATAAAGTTGAGTACCGTTCTTTCAAGGTCTTTGAAGAATTTTGCTGGGATTTTGATGGGCATTGCATTGACTCTGTAGATTGCTTTGGGTAAGATTGCCATTTTTACTATATTAATTCTGCCTACCCAAGAGCATGGGAGATCTTTCCACTTTCTGGTGTCTTCTTCAATTTCTTTCTTCAAAGATTTAAATTTCTTGTCATACAAGTCTTCCACTTGTTTGGTTAGAGTTACTCTGAGATATATTATGCTTTTTGTGGCTATTGTGAAGGGTGTTGATTCTCTGATTTCTTCCTTAGTCCTTTTATCATCTGTGTATAGAAGAGCTACTGATTTTGTTTGAGTTAATCTTGTATCCTGCTGCATTGCTGAAAGTGTTTATGAGTTGTAGAAGTTCCTTGATAGAATTTTTGGGACAGCTTATGTAAACTATCATATCATCAGCAAACAGTGAGAGTATGATTTCTTCTTTTCCAATTTGTATCCCCTGGATCTCCCTTTGGTGTCTTATTGCTCTAGCTAGGACCTCAAGAATGATATTGAATAGGTATAGAGAGAGTGGACAACCTTGTCTTGTTCCTGATTTCAGTGGAATCGCTGGGAGTTTCTCTCCATTTAGTTTGATGTTGGCTGTTGGCTTGCTGTATATTGCCTTAATTATGTTTAGGTATGTTCCTTGTATCACTGCTCTCTCCAAGACTTTTATCATGAAGGGATGTTGTATTTTGTCAAATGCTTTTTTTGGGATCTAATGAGATGATCATGTGATTTTTATTTTTCAGCTTGTTTATATGGTGGATTACGTTGACAGATTTTCGTATGTTGAACCATCTCTGAATCTGTGGGATGAAGCCACCTTGGTCATTGGTGGATGATGGTTCTGATGTGTTCTTGGATTCGACTTGCTAGTATTTTATTTAGTATTTTTGCATCAATGTTCATGAGTGAGATTGATCTGTAATTCTCTTTCTTAGTATTGTCTTTCTGTGGTTTGGGTATCAGGGTAATTGTAGCCTCATAAAAAGAGTTTGGCAATGTTTCCTCTGTTTCTATTGTGTGAAATAATTCGAGAAGTATTGGTATTAGTTCCTCTTTGAAAGTCTTGTAGAATTCTGAGCTGAAACCTTATTTTTTTGTTTGGGAGAATTTTGATGACTGTTTCTATTTCTTCAGCAGTTATAGGTCTGTTTAATTTGCTTATCTGGTCTTGATTTAATTTTGGTAAGTGATATTTATCCAGAAAGTTGTCCATTTCCTTTAAGTTTTTCAATTTTGTGGAGTACAGTTTTTCAAAATATGACCTGATGATCCTCTGTATTTCCTCCTTGTCTGTTTTTATGTCCCCCTTTTCATCTCTGATTTTGTTAATTTGGATATTCTCTCTCTGCCTCTTGGTTAGTTTGGATAAAGGTTTGTCTATTTTGTTGATTTTCTTGAAGAACCAACTCTTTGTCTCATTGATTCATTGTATTGTTTTCTTTGTTTCTATTTTGTTGATTTCAGCTCTCAGTTTGATTATTTCCTGCCATCTAGTTCTCTTAGGTGAGTTTGCTTCTTTTTGTTCTAGGGTTTTCAAATATTCTGTTAATTCACTAGTGTGGGATTTTTCCAGCTTCTTTATGTAGGCATTTAGTGCTATGACCTTGTCTCTTAACACTACTTTCATTGTGTCCCATAAATATGGGTATGTTGTGTGGTCATTTTCATTGAATTTTAGGAAGTCTTTAATTTCCCCCTTTATTTCTTCCTTGACCCATTGATTATTTAAGTGAGCATTGTTTAATTTCCATGTGTTTGTGGGTTTTCTGGAATTGGTATTGCTGTTGACTTCTAGTTTTAAAGCATGGTGATCTGATAAGGTACATTGGGTTATTCCAATATTTTTTTATTTGTTGAGGTTTGTTTTGTTACCGAGTATGTGGTCAATTTTTGAGAAGGTTCCATGAGGTACTGAGAAGAAGGTATATTTTTTTCTGTTTGGATGGAATATTCTATAGATGTCTGTTAAGTCCATTTGAGTCATAGCATCTGTTAGTTCTCTCATTTCTCTGTTCATTTTTTGTCTGATTGACCTGTCCAGTGGTAGGAGGGGAGTGTTGAAGTCTCCCACTATTAGTGTGTGGGGTTTAATATATGATTTAAGCTTTTGAAGTGTTTCTTTGACATATGAGGGTGCCCTTTTATTTGGGGCATAGATGTTCAGTATTGAAATTTCCTCTTGATGGATTTTTCCTGTGACTAATATGGAATGTCCTTCCTTGTCTCTTTTGACTGATTTTAGCTTGAAGTCTATTTTGTTAGATAGTAGGATAGCTATACCCGCTTGTTTCTTAGATCCATTTGATTGGTATATTTTTTCCCAACCTTTTACTCTGAGACAATGTCTGTCTTTGAGGTTGATGCATTTCTTGTATGCAGAAGAGGGATGGATTCTGTTTTTGTATCCAGTCTGTTAGCCTGTGCCTTTTTATGGATGAGTTGAGTCCATTTACATTAAGGGATATTAATGACCGGTGGTTGCTATCTCCTGTTAATTTAGTTTTCATCATTGGTGATGTTAATTTGTGCATTTTTTCTTTTTCAGGATTTGCTATAAGATGGTAAATTTTGATTGTCAATTTGAGTTACAAAACTAAATCTTTGGGAGACACACCTCTGGGTGTCTGTGAACATGTTCCCAGAGAAGACTTACAGAGAAGGGAAAGCTACCCTCAGTGGGTGACACCACCCCATAGGCTGGGAACCCAGGCTAAATTAAGGGGGTAAAGTAGAAAGCCATCTGAGCAGCATTTATCTCTGATTCCTGCTCTTCTGAGATATGAGCAAGCAAGAAGCCTCATGCCTCTGTTGTCACATCCTTGAGTGCTGATGCCAGCATGCCTTCCCCACCATGGTATTCAGTACCCCAAACCATGAGCCAAGATAAAGCCTTCCTCTCTTAGTCACTTTTCATCAGGTATTTGGCCACAGAAGCAAGCAAAGCAACTAAGGTGATGTTATTAGGAGAGGTGGGGCCTTGTGGGAGATACTCAGGTCAGATGCCAACAAAGGACACAAACCTTCTTCATCTTTATTTCTTCTTCTTCTTCTTCTTCTTCTTCTTCTTCTTCTTCTTCTTCTTCTTCTTCTTCTTCTTCTTCTTCTTCTTCTTCTTCTTCCTCCTCCTCCTCCTCCTCCTTCTCCTCCTTCTTTCTCCTCCTCCTCCTCCTCCTTCTTCTTTCTCCTCCTCCTCCTCCTTCCTCCCCCTCCTCTTTTTTTTTTTTTTTGAAACAGGGTTTCTCTGTTTAACTCTGGCTGTCCTGGAACTTACTCTGTAGACCAGGCTGGCCTTGAACTCACAGAGATCTACCTACCTGTCTTTGCCTCCCTGAGTGCTGGGATATAAAGTGTGCACCACCACCCAGCTTCTTTTTGCTTCTCGGCCATAAAATAAACCATTTGCTCTGCCATTGTTCCCTACCATTGCTATCTAGTACTCACACTAGAGACTTAAAAAGCAATGAATTCAAAATCCCAAAAACATGTGCTAAGATAAATCTTTTCTCTAAAAAGTTAGTGTTCCAGGCATTTTATTATAGTAATACAAAGCTGGCCAACATATATTCGTGTTAATGTTTTTCCAGTTCAGCTCAGCTAAAATGATGCATGACTATAATCACAGCTACTTAAGAGGCTGAAGCAGTAGGAACCTGAGTTGAGGCTAGCTTGGGTAACATTGCAAGGCCTTTTCTAAAAAAGAAAGAACAGTTTATTGTTGTGGTGGGGTTTTTTTTTGTTGTTGTTGTTTTTTTTTTTTTTTTTTTTTTTGGTTCAAAGTGGCCTGCCTATAGTCAATGTGCCTTGAGTCTTTGAAATTATCTGGTTGAAACCTCAGAACACTGACTAGCGATGTGGTGAAAAGGAGACAGAAGAGGCATTGGAAATGCGTACAGAGAGTAGCTTTTAGGCAAGGAGGAGGGCTGGAGATGGATCTCTGTGCTGGGGCAGTTGCTTAGTATGTGTGCCACCCTGGGTTTGACCTCCAGGAATGAAAAAGGACAGAGTAGTGTTTAATCTTCTCACTTCGTTCAAAATCAAACCTGTCTCATGCCTTCTATTGAATCTTAAAATAGATACAGAAAGTTTGGGCAGTTACACAGTTGATGCTTGTTTCCTTTGATAAATGATCAGAGTAATCTTTGTAAGAATAGAGATTAAGAGAGGTAGGGAGAGAGCTCAGTGGATAAAGTGCTGGCTATGCCAAGTGTGGGAACTATAGTCTGGACTCTTAGCACCCATATCTTAAAAACACCAGGTAGGTGTGACAGCCTGCCTGTAATACCAGCACAATGAGGTAGAGACAGGGGGTCCCTGGGGTAACCCAGCTAGTTAGACTACTCAAGCCTTGTGTATAGTTAGAGACCCTGCCTTGGTTAAAAAACAGTGGAAGTGGAGAGTGATTGAGGAAGAAACCTATAACAATTAGCATCACCTGAGAGGAGAGAGTAAATCGAGGAATTTCCTAGATCAAGTTTGTCTGTGGGCATAGCTCCTGGGGATTGTCTTGACTGTTAATTGTTGTAGGAAGATACAGCCCACTGTGGGTGGCACCATTCCATAGGCAGGGGGTCTCCTGAACTGTATAAGAAGGAGAAAGCTAAATGAAAGGAATTAGGTTGCATGGATAAATTCCCTTTTCTTTGTGTTTTGTTTAAAGAAGCTTTATAATTTATGAAGTCCCATTTGTCAGTTATTGGCCTTAATTCCTGGTCTCTCTGGTCTTGACTGTGGATATAATATGACCTGCTTCAAGTTTCTGCACTGGCTTCCTTTCAATAGTGGGCTTTAATCTAGAGTTGTAGGCCATATAAAACCTTTATTCCCCCATGTTGCTTTTGGTCAGGAATTTTATCACAGCAACAGAAATGAAACTAGAACACATCTTCAAACCAATATATGTATAAACACACACACCTTCAGACACATGCATACTTGTACACACACACCTATGTACCTGCGCATACTTGTATACACACATAAGTATACACATGCATCTGTACACATTCCAACATGTATATACACATGCACACATACCAAATATACATGCGATAAATGATCATAGATTTAGAGCATATAGAACTTTTTCCCAAGGGTTATCAGAGTAGACTGTTACGAGTGTAACACTTTATGACAATTTCTAAGTTGACAAAGTTAGCTAGTTAGTTGGAGGATTCCTTCAGGCGACACCTGCCAGATAAAACAAGAAGATACTGGGCTTCTCACTGCTAAGCATCAAATGTGTGAACAAAGCCAGCAAAGAAACCAACATTTTCTGCCTCCTACTCACATACCTGGCGCTGCTTTGGGCATGCCATCTGCACGTTCACATCCCAACAAGGCCCTGTGGCTTTAAGGACTACTGTGTTCTGCCCAAGCTCACAGTCTGGTCCATGGTAAGGCCAAAGCCTAGCCTGAAACCTCAAGGCCAAACCCAACAGGGAGTGAAGGAGACTGAGTCTGGGGGAGCCCCCTGGAGCTGGTGGAGGACTTGAGCAGGTGGGGAAGTGCTCATGTGAGGGATTTTCACGTGAGGACTTGAGGCACAAATGAATAGAGTGGCTCTCTTACCAGTCAAGGCTGAGTTCCAGTTCTGAAAGCGATAGAGCAACACGATGCTCCCTGTCCTGGTGGAGAGCGTGCTGTCTGGAATCGAGCTCTTTGAAAGCTAACCTGCCCTGCGAAAGGCATGGCTGCTCCCCCAGACTCCTTTATACTGATCACAGGAGAATGCTGGAAGCTTCTGCTCTTCATTAATTCAGGCCAAAGCATGGCTGTGGCAGAAGATAGGGCAGAGCTCCTGGGGTTTCCTGGGATTCCTGTTTGATGGCTTAGCCACACTTCAAAGTTGGCTGGTTTTAATGGGCTGGCAAAGGGTTTTCATTTCCCAAGATTCCCTTCTCTTCTCTTGTCTTTCCCCTTTTTCCTGTTCCCTTCCTCTTCCCCTTCCCTTCTCTTTGGTGTTAGGATCACACCTCATACCTGTTGGGAAAACACTACCCTGAACTATTCCCCAGCCCCAGGAAGGGATTCCTTATACATTCTCTTTACTTTGTGATGATTGGTCAGTCTAAGGGCCCTACAGGATATTCACTGATTCCACGAGCATGTTTTGAGTACCTTCCCTGTACTGGGTATATCTTGGCAATCCTATGGAAGACTTAGAGTCTAGTCAGGGATACAAAGCAAGATATGGGTGGTAAGCTGAGTTTCTGATTTATTTGAGATAGGATGTCTCACTTAACACTCTACAGTGTTGGCCTTGGACTGGGCATGCTTTCAACTTAAGGCAAAGAGGCAGTGTGTAAGGACGACCTGGGGAAAACGAGCGAATGAAAAGAAGAAAGAAAAAAGGGAGGTCATGACTGCTCATAGGTATGGTGGAGGAGAAGGTTTATCATCGATAAAAGGAGAGCATAGCCAGAGGCAGAGCCATCTAGGAGGCTGAAGAGTGAACATAACCCTGGACCGGGCCTTGTGAAGAGAGGGGGGAGGAGAGAGGGGAGAGTCAGGACAGTAAAGAGTAGACAAAAGGGCCAGGTAACCAAAATGGCTGGATTATATAGGGAAGGGCCGCCCAGCCCCGGAGTTGGAGAAGTTTAGTGTAGGGGGCAGGGTATGCTATATATATACACCCTGTAACAGATAGGGACTGAGGGTTGCTGGAAGAACCTGGCAGTCAGGTCTGCTTTGATTTGTTAAATAGGCACCTCAGTTAGCCATTTGTCCTGGGTTTGAGACCTAACAATGAAGATTAAGTGACCCCATGGTTTATCAGCCCTGATATTTAACCTCACCAAGGTTCCCCTTTCCTTTCTGTAAAACAGGGATAATAGCATTGGCATTAAAGGGCATAGTAGGGGTTAAAATGAGGTGATGTAGGCAAAAGCCAAGTACGGTGCCTCGTTCACAGGAGCTGCTTGCTGGAATCAGGAGGCAACAGACAGTACTAACTGCCACAAAGAGATGAGGGAGAACCAAAACAGTGGCCGCTAAGAGAAGACAGCAGATATCAAAGCTGGTTCCTCCCTTATCTGAATACAATTTCCAGTCCTCTTAGAAATACTTGAACTTTTCTTAAATTCGTGTATAAAGGGTAAGTGGAGTTGAGGGATGGGGAGTGTTTTAAACTGAGCCCAAACTTTCCTTTTTTCCTTTCTTTCCTTGAGGTCCAAAATAATAATCCTTGCTTAGAAAATGTTTTAGCCAAAGCCTGTTTCAGTTTAAGATATTTCAGCAAGATGGCGAATAACCATTTATCCTACTGAAGAATTTTCATTTCCTAGAACTACTGGAACAAAGACGCCCTTATTAAAATATGCTCTTGATCTTCCATGGCACGGTCTTGATCATCACAAAAGGGCCATTCACAGTGGCCTTATAAGAATGGGAACTATGGTATCATTATCATATAGAACACTCTATCAGAGATCTTGGTTCGCAGAGACTCTGGGTTCTCTGCAAAGTTGAACAGACTGGCTCACTTCAGCAAAACAAAGGATTCACTAGAAGGCTGCAGGTTGCTTATGGATCCCAAGGGAAAGCTGGGTAAAAAGAGAGAGAGAGAAACAAAACAAAACAATAACCTAGGTTTCAGAGAGCACAGGGCAGATTGGAGAGCAGAAAGGAACAGACTCTCAAATTTAATTTCCTGTGAGTAAGAGAATCTGATTGGCTAAGCTGGAGGCAGCAGAGCCCTTTGATTGACGGTCCACCAGGCTGCTGATAGTAGAGAGGGATGGTTGCAAAGGCGACCCAGGCGTGGCCAGCAGTAGGATCAGAGAGTGGGAAGAGTTACTTTACAGAGAGCTTCTGGGTCAGAGAGCTAATGCAGGGGTCACTGGGGGCTGAATGAGAGTGGATTGTCCCAGGAGCCACAGTTAGTAGCAAAAATGAAGTCTCTCTCTCTCTCTTTCTCTCTCTCTCTTACTCCCTCTCTCTCTCCCTCTCTCTCCTCCCTCCTTGTTTTAAATCGCACCCAGGGTTGTACGTGTTAGGCAAGCACTCTACCACTGAGCTGGTCCAGAAACAAAACCTTCTGATACAGCCACATGGGAGGTTTAAAAATTATTATTTTATTTCTAGCTTGCCAAAGCAATGGTTTAGTGATGTGGTAGATAGGATTATCTGTGGCACTTGTTAAAACACGGGAGCTACTCCCCAAGAGCCATGGACTATCTAACAAAAACCCCAGTGCCAAGATGCAAACCCTATTTTCAGTTGTTGGTCAGAGGAGTCCAAGAGTCTCCCTAAAACAATAGAGGCTACGTCTGTTGCCCTTGGTTGCTTCCCAGAGGTTTTAGGTAAGTGTCCCGATTTTTAAAGATGCCATGCACTTCAGACACAGAGCTCAAGAAGGACCGACCTAGATCTGAGCTAAAAGCTTCCTCCTTGAGGACTAGCTTTCTTATTTCCTGCAGGTGCTATGCAAGCTGCCAAGGGAGGGAAGCACCCGAGAGTTCTACTCAGCTATGGCATCTATGAACTACAACAACAGCCAGCATGGCATGCTAACCCTAAGGGTGCAACACTGGCCCTCATGTCTTGATGGTAACCAGCAGCTCTCTAATTGGACTTAAGGACTGCTCAACAGGAGGGAAAATTATGCATGGCTCTGAAAACCTAGCCTACTACCCAGGGCTAGTGAAATCATGGTTACTAAAGGAGAGCCCACAGCTGCCACTTTACTAAACCATCATCATTCCTAACTGCGTTCTAAATACTTAATTCTTACACTCACAGATGAGTGTGGGTCTCACCCTTCATCAGAGAAACTTTCTTTGCAACATATTGAGACCATTAAAGAAAACTACAACGGGTCGAAATGCAGAGAACAGCTGGTTGTGCAGTATAGGGTCGCAGTTGATATCTCTACAATACAACTCCGGCACCTAACTCTCAGGAAACATCACAACAAAGGGGCAGAAAGATCTCTAGAGCCAGAGGACCAGGAAATCTGCTGTGAGATCATGTTTCCTAGAAATGACTGGGATGCTTCACCTCAACAATATGGCTGCCTAACCAAGCCCTGAACTAGGACACCAAGAGACATGCTAATGTAAGAGGGGCACCTTACTGTTTAATGAAGCACTGTACGAGGCTAAGGAGTGCTGCGAGCAGGAGAAATAGTCTTCCCCAAAGATGAGCTCCCTGATTGGTTATACAGTACTAGTGCTCAGTCCTGAAACCATATACATACAACTATCACTAAATGGACTGAGCAGTGTAGCAGGCTTTCTTTGGGCCGCCAACCAGCTCCCAAATAAAGATACAGAGACTTAATATTAGTTATGAATGCTCAGCCTTATCTTATGCTTGTCCCGCTAGCTCTTATAACTTAAATTAACCCATTTCTCTTCATCTACATTTTGCCATGGGGCTTTTTATGTTTCTTTAATGTTGTATGTCCCACTTTTTCTGCTTCCTCAGCCTCTGACTGTCTGGCTGGCCCTGGGAGTCCGTTGTTCTCTCCCTCTTCTCTCCTGAGCCTTGATTCCTCCTCCTACTTATTCTCTCTGCCAAGCAGCCCTGCCTATCCCTCTACTGCCTAGCTATTGACTGTTCATCTTTTTACTAGACCAATCAGGTTCCTTAGGCAGGCAAGGTGAAACAGTAGCACATCTTTACATAATTAAACAAATGCAGCATAAACAAAAGCAACATACCTTTACATAATTAAAGTAATATTTCTCAACATAAACAAATGTAATACATCTTTGCATAGTTAAAGTAATATTCACAAAAAACAGGTTGTATTTGTATTTGTATGCATGTATGTAACAATAACAATGAAAGAAAAGAGGCCTTAAATTTGAGAGGGAGTTGTGGACTGAACATGGGAGGGGTTGGAGTGGGGAAAGGGAAGGGGCAAAATGATGCAATCATACTTTAATTTAAAAACAGAAATTGGGGAGCTAAGTTTGATAATGGGCAGACATGTCTATTTTTCTTCTCTCTCTCTCTCCCTCCTTCTCTCCTCCCCCTTTCTGTGTTTGAATGCGTGGTATGATGCATACATGTGCATGTATGGGTACATGCAGAGTATGATGTTGGTTGTCCTCTGTCACTTGCTGTTCTTTGGCCTTTAAATAGAGTCTCTCATTGAACTAGACACTCTCCATTTTAGTTATGTTCTTGGGTCAGAGAGCTCTCAGTACTTACCTGTTATTATGTCTCTTTTCTCTCCCCAACAAGCTCCCTGTTCCACCTAGTACTGGGGTTACACATGCAGGCAGACATGTTCAATTTTTATGTGTGTACGAGGGATTCGAACCCAGGTACTCATGTTTACATAGCAAGTTCTCTTAACCACCAAGCCATCTTTCCAGCCCCAAGGACATCTGTATTTTTAATCCCTTCTCTTCTAAGTCTATGTACAGACAACTCAGAAATCCACTATACCAAAGCTTCAAAGAATCCAATGGAGAAAGAACATTGCAGAACCAAAAATCAGACACAGTAGTTTTGGAGCAATGATTTGGGCTTGGTGTAGAAATGTTTCACGGTCCGACTTATGTTGGGTGGTCTTTGCCATTTAGGGCTTGAGAAAAGAAGAGCAGAGAAACCAGGCTGAGCAAGTCATAAGGAGCAAGCTAGTGAGCAGCCTTCCTCCGGGTCTCTGCTGCAGTCCCTGCATCCAGATTCCTGCCTCAGTTGCCTTACCTAACTTCCTCCAGTGATGGAGTGTGACCTGAGAGTTGTAGGGTGATAGAAACCCCTTCCTCCCTGAGTTGCTTTCAGTTGTGGTGTTTATCCCAGAAAAGACACCCAAATAAAACAGCTAGCAATTGGAAATTAAAATTATTTGACTATTTTTGACTTGTAAGGAGTGGATATTCATGTGATTCAACCTAAAATATTCTAGGTTAGTGAGCGAATGAAGAATGGTGGGAAGAAAGGTGTTTGAACACAGTGCGTGTTGACCCAAAATCAACTCACCTACTCCCTTGGACTAAGATTATTATCAGAGGCCTTTCCCTTCTCCAGTGGCTCAAGGGAGGTGGGTGATTCCATTTAGCTTACATTTTCCCTCTCCTAAGGATAATCTTTCCTATTTCTCTGGACATTGCCAGATTTGAATGTGTTCCTTGAACTACCATAGTCATTTTGCAACGGTCCTTTCAGTCAACCAACCAGAAAAGCAACATATTTATTTATTTATTTTATGTTGTTTGTTCTGGTTGTATATCATTATGAAGCAGTTACCACAAAATGCAATAACAAAAGTAACATCATCTGTACTGTATTTCACAATTCTCTGTGCCAGTAAACCAAGCAGAGCTCAGCTGGGTGGTTCTTCTCTTACGCGTAGCATTGACTGAGGTCACTAATAGGTGAGGGCCAATGAACTTGTCTTTAGATTCAAAATGGCTCCTCTTTGAAGAATTTAAATAGTGACAGGAAAATACAAGTCTAGCCAGTTAGTGAAATGGGAAACTAACACAGCAAAGATATTATCATAATTATGTCATAAGTACATCAGTGGCGTTTAACAGCAGGTCATTCTTTACTGTCCTGAGTTGGAGGTGCCAGAAGGTGAGAAAAATAGGAAAAGTAGAAGAAAGAAAGGATAAAATCTGGGGCAGGGAAGTCTTGCATAAGCTATGTCTCATTCCAAGTAAACTTCTTCTTTTTTCTTTTTTTTTATGGATTTTTATTAAACTCTACATTTTTCTCTGCTCCCCTCCCTGCCTCTCCCCTCCCTTTTAACCCTCTCCCATGGTTCCCATGCTCCCAATTTACTCAAGAGATCTTGTTTTTTTACTTCCATGTAGATTAGATCCATGCATGTCTCTCTTAGGGTCCTCATTGTTGTCTAGGTTCTCTGGGATTGTGATTTGTAGGCTGGTTTTCTTTGCTTTATAAGAAAGTTAAGGGGGGCTGGAGAGATGGCTCAGAGGTTAAGAGCATTGTCTGCTCTTCCAAAGGTCCTGAGTTCAATTCCCAGCAACCACATGGTGGCTCACAACCATCTGTAAGGAGATCTGGTGCCCTCTTCTGGCCTGCAGGCATACATGGAGGCTGAACACTGTGTACATAATAAATAAATTTTAAAAAAAAGTTAAGAATGACACCATATGTGGAATGCAAAATTTGTTCTAGTCTCTCTCCTCTTTGAGCATTTTCCAGAGATGGATGCATGCTATCATTACAGAGATTTTTCTTTTTTAATCTCTTAAGTGTGTGGAATTATTTCTCACTGGAAAGACCTATTCTAGAACAACAGCACTTCTGGCCTTTTAGAAAAATATTTCTGAGACAAGCCCTCTAATGATGACATAGGCGACCTTGATCCCAATTTGTTGCTTTCCAAGTCAATGACCTTGCTGTCCTCTTGATTAAACCTCTAAAATTCCTAATTAAATGACTGTGTGACCTCAGACTTAAACTTATCCATTGCAATCATATAGTCAACTACCCATTACAGTCATAGGAGAAGAATTTGCATGTGGAACATGGTATCTGCCTTCAGACCAGAGTAGAAGGAATAGTTTGTTGAGTACACTGTAGGGGGAAATGGTAGGAAATCAGCAGCTGGAGTCACCAGTATGAAAAAGGACCTGATTGTGGCAGTGTGGTAGTTTGAATGTTATTGGCCCCTATAATGTCATAGGGAATTTTTAGAAAGTGTGGCTTTGTTGGAATGGGTACGATCTTGTTAAAAGAAGTGTGTCACTGGGGATGGACTTGGATTTTCCCTTTGTCCTGGATACTGTCAAGCATGTCAGTTGACTTCCTGTGGCCTGCATATCAAGATATAACCAGCACCACATCGTCCTGCACATCATGCTCCCCACCATGATGATAATGGACTGAACTTGAGGAACTCTAATTGATCCACCCTGATTAAATGCTTTCTTTATAAGGGTAAAAAAAAATGGCTCCTCTTAGCTCTTATTGCTTAAGCTAGTGAGACACAGGGTTTCTACTATTTAAATGCAAAGGCAATGCACATAAGTAAAATAAAGTCAGTGTTTCCTCAAGAAGGATGTGTTGCTGTCCCTTCAACACAGGAGGAGTCTGTAAAGTTTCTGCTACAGGCACATACAGTTACAGCTGCTGCTCAGCCCAGCCAAGAGTTGAAAGCTTGTCAGCCATGGAAAGAACATCAGTGAGTGAACGTGGCTATGGTCCAGTAAAACTTACTCATGGTCACTGAAATTTGAACTTCACATACTTTTCATGCATCACGAAATGTCAGTTATTGTTTTTCATGTGTAGTTACTTAAAAATATAAAATCCATTCTTAGCTCATGACATAGGCGAATAAAGACCACAGGCTGGGGGAGATGGCTTCATGGGCGGAGTGTTTGCCATCTTGGTGGCCTTCAGTTTGGATCCTCAGAGCCCATGTAGAAAACTCTGTGCCTGCAGGAGACCACTTCCTAAATATAACCCCAGGAGCACATACATTGAGAGAAACAATTAATAAATGGGACCTCCTGAAACTGAAAAGCTTCTGTAAAGCAAAGGACACGATCAACAAGACAAAATGACAGCCTACAGAATGGGAAAAGATCTTCACTAACCCCACATCAGACAGGGGTCTGATCTCCAAAATATACAAAGAACTCAAGAAATTGGTCACCAAAAGAACAAATAATCCAATAAAAAATGGAGTACAGATCTAAACAAAGAACTCTCAACAGAGGAATCTAAAATGACTGAAAGACACTTAAGGAAATGATCGAAATCCTTAGTTGTCAGAAAAATGCAAATCAAAACAACTCTGAGAGTCCATTTTACACCTGTAAGAATGGTCAAGATCAAAAACACTGATGACAACTTATGCTGGAGAGGATGTGGGGTAAAAGGAACACTTCTCCATTGCTAGTGGGAGTGAAAGCTGGTACAGCCCCTTTGGATATCAGTGTGGTGATTTCTCAGAAAGTTAGGAAACAACCTTCCTTAAGACCCAGCAATACCACTTTTGGGTATATATCCAAAGGATGCTCAGTTGTGCCACAAGGACATGTGCTCAACTATGTTCATAGAAGCATTGGTTGTCATAGCCAGAACATGGAAACAACCTAAATGCCCCTCGACCGAAGAATGGATAAGGAAAATGTGATACATTTACACAATGGAGTACTACACAGCAGAAAAAATAATGACATCTTGAAATTTGCAGGCAAATGGATGGAGCTAGAAAACATCATTTTGAGTGAGTAACCCAGATCCAGAAAGACAATTATCATATGTACTCACTCATAAGTGGGTTTTAAACATAAAGCAAAAAAAACAAACAAACAAACAAAAAAAAAACAGCCTACAAATCACAATCCCAGAGAACCTAGACAACAATGAGGATCCTAAGAGAGACATACATGGATCTAATCTACATGGGAAGAAGAAAAAGACAAGATCTCCTGAGTAAACTGGGAACATGGGGACCTTGTGGGAGGGTTGAAGGAGAGGGAAGGGGATGGGAGGAGAGCAGAGAAAAATGTAGAGCTCAATAAAAATCATTAAAAAAAAAAAGAAAGAAAACTCTGTGTCTGTGACCAGGGGTGGGGTGGGGGTGGGGAAAAGGAAGGAGGGGAAGAGATGGGCAGATCCTTGAATCTCGTTAGCCAGCCAGATCCTGTCTCCAAAATTAAAGGTAGAGAGTGATCAAAGGAAGACCCCTGACATTTACCTCTGGCCTGCATACTCACATACATGTACCTGAATGCATTCCTGCACACATGTGCGAACGCCTGTACGAACACACACATACACACACACACACACACACACACACACACACACACACACACCATACTACGTTTGCCACTGCCATTACTCCTCTACTCCTCACCTTCAGAGGAGGAGGAGGGGCAGGGGTGGGGAGGATGTGGAGGAGGGGACTCGGAAACAGGGATTAGATTTAGCCTCTGGGTTGCAGCTTGCTAGCCTCTGCTGTGACACAGCAAGCTTGCTCTACGCTCAGGACCTCTGCCCATGCTGCCCATGCTGGCCCTTCAGGGACATTGACTCGAGTCTCATTCTTTGAATTAGATCAAGTGCTGCCTTCTCTGACCACTTTGTCACCGTAGGCCCCCAGCCTCTGAAATAGGCTACCTCCTCGCATTGTCACAGAAACACTTCTCATTCACTGACATTTCACTCACTTATTTATTTGTTTGTTTGCACATATTTGTTGACATATCTTTTCTGTCCTCTCAGGGGTCTGATCTGAATGAAAGAAGGAACTTTGCCTGTCTCGATCACCATTACTTAGCACATTGCCTGGTGTGTAGTGGACAACTAAAGGTTTGCTGAATGTATGGTGATTATAGTTCAGTTCTCCAGAGCATGACAGGCCCACAAAAGATGACTCAGTTTATATGTATTAGACAAGAGAAAGATGGTAAAAGGGAAAAAGGAGATCAAGTCCTTACCTGTACTCAAAGAAACTTTCATCCCTTTGTTATCTCCCAGTGTTTTGGGGAAAGCTGTAGGGAAACTCACATATGATTCTGAAGGTTGTTGTTTTCCTCCCCTGGCAGCCATGAGGGGCTTTTCTTACCTGACTGGAGGTGGGAGAAGAGGAAACAACCTCATATGAGGAGGGAGAATTCTACCATGTGGTTATGAAATAATATTTGGATGATAGATTGCTCTAGATCTCTGAGTTATGATTTAAAAATTCCCAAGATCACTGGAAGGGAAATGGCAAATGTGAGGGATGACACAGCAACGTCAGATATTACAGAACTGGAAATAACACCGAGCTAAACCTGCTGTCGGGAGGGAAGAAAGGAAAAGCAGCAGGTTAGACACTAGGCTCGCTAGCTGGGGACCAGAAGGCTGGAGCTTGAACAGAGTGTACCTACCAGCAGTGCTGGGTGGGAGCCAGCATCCAATAGTTTGGCACTGGGCTTTCCAAGCCTGGGGACAGAAGTGGTTACCAGCCAGTTCTGTCTCTTCTTATTCAAACAAACAAACTTGCAGGGCGGAAGGAGTCTGGTGTAGGCGATTAGAATAGGCAGGGAGAGTCCGTGAGAAGCAATAGGTCCACTGCTGAGGCTGCGAGTTCAAGGAGTTCAGGCAAAGAGCAGACTCCTGGGACAGAAGGAGTACAATGCAGAAACAGAGTGGGAGGCTGTCCTGCAAATGCATGCATTATAGGTCAGCTGGGAATAACCATGGCATTGGATAGTTGGTTCCCTGCTGGTGAAAAGCAGAGAAAGCAGAGATGAAATTAGGTTTTTTACCTGGACTTTTGGTTACAAGCAATGGAAAATTCATAAAAGTCTGACAAAGTTTAGACAGAGAATGTAGTGGCACGTGCTGAAAAGAACAACAGTATGCTAGCTTCAGGGATGTGCAGAGGCCAGGTGTCAAACAACATCTGCAGCATTTGAGCTAGCTTCATTTTCACCTGCATTGGCTTCATTCTCTGACAGTGCACCCACAGTGTTGGACCACAGCAGCCCTAAGTGTGCATCCATCCAGCTACCCACAGTGTTGAACCACAGCAGCTCCAGCCATGTATCCATCCAGCTTCCTGTTCATCAGAGCATACCTGTGGCCTGGTTGCTCTATCAGGCCCAAGCATTTTTATCTCATTTATATCTCATATCGCCTCTGATTGTCAAACTTAAGCTACAATGTCTTACTGGTCAACTGTGGGCCAAATGCTTTTTCTATGAAGCCCTGTAAAGTCAGCTCTCCCTAAAGTACTTGCCTTAGGAATGAGAAATGACTTTCTCCAAGACAAGCTTAGATGCTGCTACCATAAGACAGGAATATGAACCCAAAGTAGGTAAAGGACAAATCAAACCCAAACCCAAACCAGATCTTTACAACCAGTAATCATCATGCTTATATGGAAATGACCAGAAGCCAAATCTCTCATCAGTACTTGAATTTGTAATTCTAAATAAATGTTACAATCAGACTACTTAGTTGATCAAATTGCGTCCTCTGTTTAGATGAGCAGAAGGGAGTTAACACCAAGAATGAAGAAAACTATTCATGAATGAGCCACATTTATTTGAAGATAAAGCATATGCTAACATAGACTTGACATTTAAATTTGGTAATGATGAATGTAATTATCATCTATATATCCCCTTTAGATTGTAATATAACAAAACTCTAGAAAAAAGGTGCCTCCCTGTTGTATGAGTTTGCTTGTTTGTTCCCGACTGCTCAGCCCCAAAATAATTACTCAGAAACCATATTATTTGCAATACTGTTTGGCCAATAGCTTAAACGTATTTCTGGCTAACTCTTATATCTTAATTTAACCCATCTCTATTAATCTTTGTATTGCCACGAGGCTGTGGCTTACCTGGTAAAGTTCCAGTGTCTGTCTCTGGTGGCAGATACATGGCTTCTCCTCACTCTGCCTTCTTCTTCCCAGCATTCAGTTTAGTTTTCCCTGCCTAGTTCTACTCTTTTGCCCTATCACAGGCCAAGACATTTTCTTTATTAACTAATGGTATTCACAGCATACAGAGGGAATCCCACATCCCCCCCCAACATGTGATGGTAATTCTTTATTGTCAACTTGATGGGAATTAGAGTCACCTAGGACAGGATGTTTCCAGAGGGGTTTAACTGAGGTAGGAAGAGCTACCCTGAGTAGTAGTAGAGCCTTTTCCATGGGCTGGGGTCTGAGAGCCAATCAAATGTGAGCTGAGCACCAGCATTTTTTGCTCTGTTTCCTGTAGACACACTGTGACCAGCCACGCTCCTGCTATGGTGACTTACCCACATGATGGATTTTACCCTCATTTTACTTTGGGTCCAAATAAACCCTCTCTTCCTTAAGTTTCTTCTAATCAGGTATTTTGTCAAAGCAACGAGGAAAGTAATATCTCCCCAATCCAAATTTGTCTAGAGTCTTTGTCTTAAAGTTTAGGAATAATTCGTGAAGAAGCTTTACAATGAGTGAAAGCTCCAAAGGCCTTGGTAATAGGTGATATGCTTAGTTTCTGGGTCTGTCTCAGCTTATTTCTCTGACTTTGTCTTTCTGGATGCTCTGTTTCTGTCTCCTTTACCCATACTGTGTTCTCCAGAAGTTCATCTTTGTTCCCTGTTTTTCTTTTTTTTTCTTTTTTCTGGCAGAGTGACTCTATGCTTCTCAGCAGGTTCTCCCTAAGAACTTCCTTTGTCTTCATGTCATGACGGTGCCAGCCGTGCTCAGGAGTTAACACCTGATGATTCACATGCCAGTGACTCCCAGTTCTCCCTTCAAATTCACACTCATACAGTCACATAAAGGGACTTCTCAACCATGTTTTAATGGAGGAATGAATGAATGAATGAGTGTTTTCCCCTTGGTGTTTCTATGTCAACATACCTGTGACAGTTAATGTTGTCAACTCAACAGGATCTAGAATACCAAGGAGACAAACCTCCAGGAGCATGTGTGACCATAGGAGTAGGAATGCCATTTGCTTTTGGGTCGTAGATGTCATAAAAAGGAGGAAGCTACTGAGAGAATTCATTCATCTCCTTCTGCTTTCTGCTTCCTGGCTTCTGCCACCATGGCTAACTCCCCCCGCCATGAGGTACTACAGCCTGGAACTTTGAACCAAAATAATTTCTTTCTCTCTTAAGTTGCTTTTGTTGAGTTTTATTATTATCATTATTATTATTACTATTATTATTATTACTACTACAGAAATAAGTAATAGAGATAATGGCTAAAATCCATCTAATCCTATTTTACTTATGCTTGGAAATACTCCCCATGACAAAGAGTTGAGGGTTTCCCTTGCTTTCTCCTTCTATCCCTCCTTACTGTAAGTCCCACTGATTTCTACCCATTAATTCTTAAATCTCTCATATTTAGAGTGCCATTCCCTTTCCTGCTTTGAACTGTTGTCACCTTTAGCCACTGTCACAATTTCCCTATCGTTCTCCTGGCCTCTAAGTGTGCCCATATGGTGTCACACCCCTATGCCTCTTAGGCTTCCATCAGCATTGACCCCAAATCATACTCCTTGGTTTGCTATTAGGGCTTCTGTGCCCTGCCCTCTGTGCCCATTTCAACAGCACGTCTAAGTGAGTTGATTCATGTGTGTGTGGTTTTATGCATATAGCACATAGTTCATGCCATTGTGGCTTTGCTCATGTGTTACCCAGTGTGACAGGTGACACCCCTATACCTCAATATCTGTATATGACATGAGTCTGAGTTGAGGTACCAGGTCTTCTAGAAAGCCTTGCAAATTCTTCAAGTCAATCTGGATTCCCCATAGCTGGCTTCCATGGCTTTCTCTCTCTTTCTCTTCCCCCATCTCTCTCTCTCTCTCTCTCTCTCTCTCTCTCTCTCTCTCTCTCTCTCTCTCACACACACACACACACACACACACACACACACACACACACACGTCACTGCGCTATAAAATCAGGTTTCCTGGCTGCCATGTAGCCTTTCTTGTAGGCATGGGAACAATGAGTTCATCCATGAATTTTGATGTCTACTCCAACATGAAAACATAGGAAGATTTTGAGAGGTGTCTGCTGAGTGAATTAACCGTTAAAAGTTTAAGTTTCTGTTTCCTCCTAGAGCTTATTCTGTAACCATAGGCCAAGGTTAGATGTAAAGTTCCTCTTGGCTTTGATACTTCCCACAATATGAAAAGGGGATCCCCTAATATACTATAGGAGCTAAAGGGGATTGTGTTATATAGCAGTTTCCTCCTTGATTGAAGCATTCCATCGTGTAAGTTAAAGGCCAGCTTGAGACTGTCTCAGTTTTCTTCCCCCTTTCTTCGTGGTGGCACGGAGTTACTCAGCTTGTGCATGTTCCCTTGGTTCTTCCCCCAGAAATCCAAGCCCCTGTGGGTCAAGACTTCACACCTAAGCCTTCAGGGCATGAAGTTTACTCTTTAGTTTTTCCTGCTCAGGGTAGCTGTGAGACCTGTCCGCCTTCCAGTCTCACTTCTAAGCAGAGCTTGAGGCACTGGATGTAGGCCAAGCTGCCAGTTTGTGAAATCCTTCATTCCCGACAACTCCTGGGTGCTGTTCTAGGTGCTGATGCCACATTCACATCCGCACAGCATGTAGGGACATGATTTTAGTGAGTTAAGGGGTACAACTTTCAACTGAGTAGGCAGAAGGAGATCTCTGCGGAGTTACATCCCAATGTCTTCAGGATACTGAGCAAATCTTCTTAGCATCCTAAATGGATCCTGTTCCTGGTTCTTACAGCTTGTAGCTTATTAGAACAATCAGAGACACCTATCTGCAATTCTACTTTTATCTGAGCACCAACCTTTATTATTCACAGTATAATTTTGAAAATCAGTTCTTTTAAAATTTATCTATGGGCTGGAGAGATGGCTCAGTGGTTAAGAGCATTGCCTGCTCTTCCAAAGGTCCTGAGTTCAATTCCCAGCAACCACATGGTGGCTCACAACCTTCTGTAATGAGGTCTGGTGCCCTCTTCTGGCCTGCAGGCATACAAGCAGACAGAATACTGTATACATAATAAATAAACAAATAAATATAAAAAATTTATCTAAATTCCACTTGAAGAAGCAAAAGAAACTGAAATTTATCTAAATTCACCTTCCGACAATGTGGTTAGTTGCCATTTTATTGACCTAACTTTTTTTTTTTCAAACACAACACTTGAACATACTGATCCAAGCAGCAATTGTGAGCATCTATTATTGAAAGTTCATACAACTGTCTGAGAAAGGCCAGATTATTGCCCCCATTTTGCATTTATAAAAACCAAGGACTTAGAGAGATTAATTGCTCCAGGTCAAGTGGCAGAGTGGTAGTTTAAGACCAGCTCTGTCTGACACTTACTATTATGATTTTAGTATTACTCTCAAAGAGACAAGATAATGATATTCTAACTACAGCCTTTAAATGTCACATTTTATCAGGTGTGATGACACATGCCTCTAATCTCAGCACTTGTGAGGTGGAGGCAGGAGGATAAGTTCAAGGTAGTCTTGAGCTGCAAAGGGAGAGTTCAAGTTAGTCTTGGCTTCAGAGGGAGCTCAAGGCTAGCTTGGGTTCTATAAAACTCTGCCCCCCCACCCCAAAAACACAACACACAGAGAAATGAATAAAGAACATACTTTTCATCTTTACTTACAACATAATTTAATCTTTAAATTATTTACAGAACAGAAGTGAAGTTTACAGACTCTAGAAGAATAATCTTTGAGGCATTTCAATGACAAATCTGCTTTAATTGTGTCAAATTAATCCATAGGTGAAAAATGTGTGTTATTTTCCAAGAATGTTATAAATAGATATCTAAGCAGATTATTTCATCCAGCAAAGATAACACTATTTTTGTAAGAATGCAATATTTTAGTTTCATTACTTCTTTTAGTTTAAAAATGGTGATTTCAAGACTTTTTAAAAATCTTTGGTAAATGGTTAGGTTCTAGAAGTTCATATAATAATAGTGCAGATTATTCATTGGTCATTTTGAGGGGTGAGAATTTTTTTCTTTTGAGATAGAATTTCAAACTTGTGGTCATCCTTCTGCTCCAGCCTTCTGAGTACTAGTATTGCAGACATGTATCATGAAGCTCAGCTTTCACTGAGCATCTATCTTAGTTAGGGTTTCTATTGCTTGTGAAGGGACACCATGGCCATGGAACCTTTTAATAAGGAAAACATTTAATTGTGATGGTTTATGGTTTCAGAGCTTAGTCCATTGTCGTGGTGAGAAGCATGCAGTCAGACATGGTGCTGGAGAAGGGGCTGAGAGTTCTTCATCTAGATGAGCAGGTAGCAGGAAGAGAGAGTGACGCTGGTCTGACTTGAGTATTTGAACCTCAAAGCCTGCCCCTAGTGTTACACTTCCTCCAACAAGGCCATACTTCCTAATAGTGCCAGTACCTATGAACCTATGGGGGTCAATTTCACTGAAACCACCACCACAGCATTTATGATATACCTGAAAGGCTTTCTGCATATTATTTTACTTCTTGATTATAACTGTATTAACCCTTAGTTGATTGTTACACTTGATGACCAAAATATAAAGACTTAGAAACGTTAGTAAGTTACCCATAATTTAAGCCTGTAAGTATCAAAGGCAGCATTCAAATGTAATGCTCTAAAACGCTTTTCATTAAAATTCTTTTCATTATACAACCTTCCTTCAAAAATAATGTGATTGACATTGGTTCTTTATTTCTTTAGAGCCATGGCTCTGGGGTTCTGTGAGTTGGAACAATGGTCATATACTCTGTAAAGATTTGTCACTCATACTGATTTAATAAAATGCTAATTGGCCAGTAGCCAGGCAGGAAGTATAGGCGGGGCGATCAGAATAGAAGAAATCTGGGAGAGGAAAGGCTCGGTCTGCAGTTGTCACTCAGACACAGAGGAAGCAAGATGAGAATGCCTTGCTGATAAAAGGTACCAAGCCACATGGCTGACATAGACAAGAATTATGGGTTAATGTAAGATGTAAGAATTAGTTAATGAGAAAGCCTGAGCTAATAGGCCAACCACTTTATAATTAATGTATCCTCTGTATGTTTCTTTGGGACTGAACAGCTGCAGGACCAGGCAGGACAGAAACTACTGCCTACAGTGAGTCTTTCAGCTTAGCTCAAAAATAATCTGTTGCAGGTAGGATAGGGCTGGAGGATAGCTCAGTTGGCAAGGGCTTGCCTCACAATCCTGAGGATCTGAGTTTAAGCCTCAGGACCCATTTGAAAATGAAGGGCATGGTGGCAGACACTTGCAATTCTATTATTGGGGGTGGGAGAGAACAGCGAGATCTCTGGGGCTCAATGGCTAGTCAATTTATCTTAAAATTATTAGCTCCAGGCTAAGGAAGGAGCTTATCTCAAAGGCAGTAGATAATACTCATGAGGGTATCATCTCAGGTTGTCCTCTGGCTTCTATGCACCTGCCTACTTGTGAACACCAAATCCTTTGATATTCGGTGGACCCACTTTTACGCATCTGTGATTGTTTTTGAAAAAAAAAATATGAAACTGGATCTTTTAAATCACCTCGGTAGACACATTGTCTGCTTTCCCCTATTGTACTCCTGTATATAATTTGTTCCTTTTTGGTTGTTAAGCAGTTTCTTGTTGCCATCATCATTCCTCTCATGAAAAATAGCTGGATGGACTAGATATTAATTTTTTTTCTATTTTATATCTAGAATACTAAGCTATGCTGCTATCTGAAACAGGCTTTCCTCGGTGTTACTCAAAGACTGGACCCTGGCCGGGCGGTGGCTCCAAAGCCACAGAGAAACCCTGTCTCAAAAAACAGAAAACAAAACAAAACAAAACAAAACAAAAGACTGGAACCTGTACCTGGCTTTGTATTGCTAAAATTCCTTCTCAGGGTAGGATGCAAGCCACATATCTACCCCTTCTCCTAAGGTCCCAAGTACAAACTGAGGCAAAATTCTGCCAAAGTTCACTCTGAGGAAACCAATGAGTTTATTGGACTTCTTTACAGAACATAGGTGAAGGGTTTCTTGCATGGGTGTGGGTGTTCTTCCCTGACTTGATTTTCCAGTTCACACCTGGAAAGCCTTTACTCAGCAGGGATGAGGGCTTCCCTGTAGTTGCATAGATGGAATCCCTTCCCCATGCAGACTTATATACTCTAGCCAAGTGGTTCTCAATTTGTGGGTCATGACCCCCTTGGCACAACCCCAATCTTCAAAAGTATTTACATTACAGTTCATAACAGTCTCAAAATTACAGTTATGAAGTAGCAACAAAAGTAATTTTATGGTTTGGGGTCACCACAATATGCAAAACTGTGTGGCAGAATTTCCTGCTGGCCTGGCTCAGCTCTGGACTTAGCACTCGGCCCTAATCCATCCTTTGTGTTATAGATACCTTTTGTCACCCTATGTGAATTTTGCCTAGGAGTTTTTCGTGGATACAAAGTCTATGCAAAACTTGGTTAGGGGCAGCCGGAAAGCCGCCTTACCTCCTGAATCAGGTATTTGCACTTGGCATTGTATTTTTGGAAGCTTCATTCAGGTTGTTTTGAGCATATGGAAATCTACTGGCCAAAGTGTAAATATAGGGAAAAATAAAAATGCCATGGGCTAAGGTAAAGTACTTCAGTCAACAGAGGCTGGGACCTCTGCAGCCACAAAGTTAAGTTCACTCTCAAAGGGTCTCTGAATCTTCATTTCACGGGCCCACATGAACCCACACACCCATGCCAGACTATCCGCGACAGAACTGTATTAAAGGGTCACAGCATTAGGAAAGTTGAGAACCACTGCTCTAACTGCTTCCTGGGCCATGTGCAGTTAAAGGCAGCATTGCAGGAGACAGCTGGTAGGGAACAGCTGGATACTCAGCTGAGAGTCTCATGACAACACACACACACACACACACACACACACACACACCCTCCCCCCCATCCAGTCCACAAGCCCAGTAAGGGGGCCAGTTGAACTCCCCAAGATAGACTCAGAGGTCCTTCACTTACAACGCCTTGCTATATCCTTGGTCCATTTTCTTTTATTTGATTGAACTAGAGATCCACAAAGATGGCCATGGACTAACTCCAGTCTGTCTCTACTTTTGTATGCTCTGGAAGCGAAGCGTGGTTATTGCATGTTAAAATGTTTTAAAAACAAAACAAAACCCCCCCCAAAAAAAAACAAACAAGAGGACGATTTTGTGACACATAAAAATTGTGTGAAATTGAAATTTCAGTGTCCCCAAGCTTATTGGAACACAGCCACTATGCTAATTCATTTACATATCATCTGTGGCTGGTTCACGCCTCGGTGTTGGAGCTGAGTAAGTTTAATGGAAAAGTTGAACTTTCCATGTCTTTAAGGGAGAAGTTTGCTGGCCACAGGCCTAGTCTGTGAAGCTGTCCTGGTTTCTTGCTCTTTCTGATGCAGCTCACAGGGCTGGGGCAGCATAAGACCCAGAGGCTGAACTCTTTCTCACACTTCTGCATCATAAGGAAAACAAAGAACAAATAAAGTTGGAATGATATATAATATCAATTCTAATTTTTCTAAAGAATTTTTAAATATTATTTTTAGTGTGTGTGTGTGTGTGTGTGTGTGTGTGTGTGTGTGTGTGTGTGTGTGTGTATGCCATACATCTGTGGGTGCTGCCTGAAAGCAGAAGAGGATACTGGATCTCTCAAAGAAGCTGGAGTTATGGGTTGGTGTGAACTGCCTGTCATGGGTACTGGAAACTGAACTTGGGTCCTTTGAAAGGGCAGGAAGCACTCTTAATGGATGAATCATCTCTGCAGCCCCTAAAGAATATTTTTTAAAACTAACTACCTTCTTCATTCATCATCTCATTTAAAAAAGGGATGTGTTTACTAATGCCAAACACATGGACATTATATAATCCCTAAACAAAACAAAAACCCCAAACTCTCTTGCATATGGAATATACTTAGCTTCATGAAAAAGTCATCATATTGTCATTGTTTTTCTCTTTGCACCAGGATCAAAGCAAACTCCTTTCTGGCCTGGCTCAGCTCAGCAGAGCATCTTTGGGAAAACTAAACAAAGCAGAAAACAAAGTGGGGCAGGGAAATGAAAAAATGAACAAATAAGCCAATAAAAAAAGATCAAAATGTTTTTAAAAACTAGTTTTTAAGTTGGAGAAATAAAAATGCATTGGTGACAGAGTGCTTTAGTGTGAAAAAACTTTTTTTTCCCTCTAAAGTCAAATTTCTCTAAAAACAAGGATTGGATAATAGGAGTGTGATGGTGATGCCTGGGCGTGGTGGTGCATGTCTGTAATCTCAGCTGATGGTGCCTGGGTGTGGTGTTGCATGTCTGTAATCTCAGCTGATGGTGCCTGGGTGTGGTGGTGCATGTCTGTAATCTCAGTTGATGGTGATGGTGCCTGGGCGTGGTGTTGCATGTCTGTAATCTCAGCTGATGGTGCCTGGGCGTGGTGGTGCATGTCTGTAATCTCAGCTGATGGTGCCTGGGTATGGTGGTGCATGTCTGTAATCTCAGCTGAGGGTGCCTGGGTGTGGTGTTGCATGTCTGCAATCTCATCTGATGGTGCCTGGGTGTGGTGGTGCATGTCTGTAATCTCAGCTGATGGTGCCTGGGTGTGGTGGTGCATGTCTGTAATCTCAGCACCTGAGAGGCAGAGGCAGATGGCTCACTTTGAGTCTGAGGCAAGCCTGGTTTACAGAAATGGTTTAATACAGTTCCTCATATTGTGGTGACCCTCCAGCCATAAAATTATTTTTGTTGCTACTTGATAACTGTGATTTTGCTACTATTATTAATTGTAATGCAAATATCTGCAGAGACAGAGGATTACCAAAGGGGTCACGACCCACAGGTTGAGAATCTGAGAACCGCTGACATCGATGGTTCAAGGTCCAGGACTATGCAGCAAGACTTCATCACAAAAACAAAAGACAAAACGAAGGCAAGATTAAAAAAAAAACAAAACAAAACACAGGATCATGGTATGTTCTGGAAAAGGGATTCAAAAAGAAGGTCACAAATCAAACAAGCACTTCACATGCCCTCCTCCCCTGGCAGACATATCCCATTGGCTGGGTGTGTAGACACAGAACAATTATTTCACTACTGTTTTTTTCATGTTCTACCCTCTCCACAGGCAAAAAGAATCAAAGAATACCTCATCCCTTGAAGTATTGCCCTATTTTCTCCCAAACCAATTTTTCAATAAACCTGGGTACTACCTTATTGTGTGCCTTTTTCTGGTGAATGTGAAAGAAAAAAAAAGTCTATTTCACCCCAGACAGGGCCATAACATACAAAAAAAAAAAAAAGAAAGAAAGAAAAAAAAAGATTCCACTAAGGTTCAGTGTAATGAACTAGCAAGTTTATTGGGATTGTTTATATGGTCAGGAAAGAGACAGATTACTGAAAAGCCTAAGCAAATGAATACTTTAGCTGGACTCATCGGAGTTCTTTGATTCGCACTGGCAGTGTGGACCTAGACTCCCAGGAAGATTCGCTGTTCTGCCACTCAGTGGTCAGGTGACCCAGGGTAGTTCAGCTCAGTTCCGTCTATAACATGAACAGAGATGGTAAGGAGGTTAGGAGGAGACTGGGTTAATATTTATCCAGTATCTAGAGCTGGGCCTAGTTCATAGCAGCAGGATATCAGTGCTTTTCCCGTAAATGACTAATGGACACGAAATGAAAAGTAGCAGGCATTCTGTATGAATCAGTAATTTCTTGAGCGAAGACAGTGTTATAGAAATACTGCCACTTCCCTTAAAGAGCATTAGCAGTAGCATTGTCAAGATGGATTTAACTTTTTCTTTCTTTCCAGGAAAACGAACAAACTGTAAGCCCTCAGACTTAAAGCCTGGGCTGAGGCATGTGGAATTTTCTATGTGCCTGGGATATAATACAAAATGAAGTCTGGAAATACCTGTTATGTGACAACATTTTTCCTGGGGAGACGCCACAAACGTGTCTACTCAGCCCAAAGAGGGAGCCCATGACAGAGCAAAGTACAAATATCACCAGAGTCCAGCTTGTGAAGCCAATGAATTTTATTGGGGTTCCTTAGAAGAATGTGGATGAAGGGTTAGTGACAGGAGCAGAAATGACTCAAAGACAGTGGCATCACCAAAGCCCACCCCAGTATAGGTGGTAGTGTACAAAATCTGGGAACCTTGAGCCCACTGCACAGCTTGTAGGCAGCTTGACAGGTTAGAGACTGATTCAGTTGGTCTAAACCTCTTCCAGGCACCCCGCTGGTTTCTGCTTCTTCCAGGCAGCTGTTCTGGTCTCAGAGCACACTTTGCAACTTGACTTGTCTGAGAGTGACCTTATTGCTTATTCTGGGTGGGAGTCGGGGGTCTGGGGAATCAGTTTCAAGGACTTCTTGAAGCTATTTTGAATTGTTTACCTCTCTGCTTAAAGGACCTCCCTGCAGGATGCAATGTTTCAGTCTGGGAGGAAACTGTTAAGAAAACACCATTTCAAGGTGTGATACTTTTGTTACAGGTGTCTGTATGGAGATAGTGTTTTTATTTGTCTGTTTGTTTTGGAGAGATACATTCTAAGTCTGAGCCAAACTCTACTAGTAAGCTATGAAACTTTACTCCAAACCTCAGTTTTCTTGTCTGTAAAATGGGGGTAGTACCTCAGTTTCCCTTATCTGTAAAATAGTGATAATAACAGTGTCCACTTCACAGGACTGTAATCAATGTTAAATGAAAGGTAATTGTTTGACACAGTTTCTACTACATGTAAGGATGTGTAATTTGTGTGTATTAAAATGATCCATAAATTTTAACAAATATGCCAGGCGATGGTGGCACACGCCTTTAATCCCAACACTCGGGAGGCAGAGGTTCAACATACAAAAATAGGTCAACGTAATCCACCATATAAACAAGCTGAAAAATAAAAACCGCATGATCATCTCATTAGATGCCGAAAAAGCATTTGACAAAATACAACATCCCTTCATGATAAAAGTCTTGGAGAGAGCAGGGATACAAGGAACATACCTAAACATAATTAAGGCAATATACAGCAAGCCAACAGCCAACATCAAACTAAATGGAGAGAAACTCCCAGTGAATCCACTGAAATCAGGAAAAAGACAAGGTTGTCCACTCTCTCCATACCTATTCAATATAGTTCTTGAGGTCCTAGCTAGAGCAATAAGACACCAAAGGGAGATCAAGGGGATACAATTTGGAAAAGAAGAAGTCAAACTCTCACTGTTTGCTGATGATAGGATAGTTTACATAAGTGATCCCAAAAATTCTACCAAAGAACTTCTACAGCTCATAAACACATTCAGCAATGTAGCAGGATACAAGATTAACTCAAAAAATTCAATAGCCCTCCTGTACACAGATGATAAAAGGGCTGAGGAAGAAATCAGAGAATTAACACCCTACACAATAGCCACAAATGGCATAAAATATCTCAGAGTAACTCTAACCAAACAAGTGGAAGACTTGTATGACAAGAACTTTAAATCTTTGAAGAAAGAAATTGAAGACACCAGAAAATGGAAAGATCTCCCACGCTCTTGGGTAGGCAGAATTAATATAATAAAAATGGCAATCCTACCGAACACAATCTACAGATTCAACGCATAGCCCATCAAAATCCCAACAAAATTCTTCAAAGACCTTGAAAGAACGGTACTCAACTTTATTTGGAAAAGCAAAAAACCCAGGATAGCCAAAACAATCCTGGGCAATAAAGGAACTTCTGGAGGCATCACAATCCCTGACTTCAAACTCTACTACAGAGCTACAGTACTGAAAACAGCTACAGTATAAGAACAGACAGAAGGACCAATGGAACTGAATAGAAGACCCGGATATCAATCCACACATCTTCGAACACCTGATCTTTGATAAAGAAGCAAAAAATATCAAATGGAAAAAAGAAAGCATATTCAACAGGTGGTGATGGCATAACTGGATATCAACATGTAGAAAAATGAAAATAGACCCATATCTGTCACCATGAACAAAACTCAAGTCCAAATGGATCAAAGACCTCAACATAAAGCCAGCCACACTGAACCTTATAGAAGAGAAAGTGGGAAGTATACTTGAACTCATTGGCACAGGGAACCACTTCCTGAATTGAACCCCAGCAGCCCAGACACTGAGAGAAACAATTAATAAATGGGACCTCCTGAAACTGAAAAGCTTCTGTAAAGCAAAGGACACAGTCAACAAGACAAAACAACAGCCTACAGAATGGGAAAAGATCTTCACTAACCCCACATCAGACAGAGGTCTGATCTCCAAAATATACAAAGAACTCAAAAAATTGGACACCCAAAGATCACGTAATCCAATAAAAAATGGAGTACAGACCTAAACAGAGAACTCTCAACAGAAGAATCTAAAATGGCTGAAAGACACTTAAGAAATGTTCAACATTCTTAGTCATCAGAGAAATGCAAATCAAAACAACTCTGTGATTCCATCTTACACCTGTAAGAATGGCAAGATCAAAAACACTGATGACAACTTATGCTGGAGAGGTTGTGGGGAAAAGGGAACACTCCTGCATTGCTGGTGGGAATGCAAGCTGGTACAACCCCTTTGGATGTCAATGTGGCGATTTTTCAGAAAATTAGGAAACAACCTTTCTCAAGACCCAATAATACCACTTTTAGGTATATATCCAAAGGATGGTCAATCGTGCCACAAGGACATGTGCTCAACTATGTTCATAGCAGCTTTGTTTGTCATAGCCAGAACCTGAAAACAACCTAAATGCCCCTCGATTGAAGAATGGATAAAAAAAAAATAGTGGTACATTTACACAATGGAGTACTACACAGCAGAAAAAAATAACGACAGCTTGAATTTTTCAGGAAAATGGATGGAACTAGAAAGCATTATTATGAGGGAGGTAACTCAGACACAGAAAGACAATTATCACATGTACTCACTCATAGGTGATTTATAAACATAAAGCAAAGAAAACCAGCCTACAAACCACAATCCCAGAGATCTTAGACAACAATACGGACATTAAGAGAGACTTACATAGTTCTAATCTACATGGGAAGTAGAAAGTATAGAAAGACATGATCTCCTGAGTAAATTGGGAGCATGGGGACCTTGGGGGAGGGTTGAAGTGGGGAGTCAGGGAGGGGAACAGAGAAAAATGTAGCGCTCAATAAATATCATGGAAAAAGAAAAAAAGAAAAAAAAATTGAGACAAGGCTTCAGTAGTTTACTTAAGCTCTCCTTGAACTTATTCTGTAGCCCAGAAAGGCCTTGAACTCCAGATCATCCTCAGCCTAGTGGAATTATAGGCCTACTTCACTTAAAGCTATTTTTTCTGAATACAAATTGAAGCTGAGAGAGTCCCTAGAGAATGCAGCCACATGGTGACTGGGAAGAACTCGATGGAAAGTGCCTGCTTGGGGGTGATAGAGAGTCTGTGTTCCATCCATAGCAGCAGCTCAGTGCCATTACCACCACCACCCAAACATAAACAAATGAACCACCCAAATAAATACCACAGCAACAGAGGGTCAGCTCTAGGGCCGGAGACACTCTGTGCTGGTGTCATTTCTTCTTCATATGAAAGTCATTGCTGACCTTAACATCTTTCATCTATTTTAATTTCATTATTACTTGTGCATCCCGTCAGTCTGTATCTTCAAAGTCCCCTTCCTTGTGGGGCCTGCTTTCTAAGAAAGACACAGGCATACCTTTTACATGCCAAATGTTGTATTCAGTATCGCTGTATTCATAACACTGCCAAAAGAGTAGGAACTCATTTGCCAGGACTCTAGATTGAATTTACAAGACTCTTGTTCACTATCCACACGCTTACATATTTGTGAATGGCTGTAACAAAGACGTAGGAACTGCTTTTGCTACAAGTACCAACTCTTCACTTGGACATGCAGAAGCCCAGAGGTGCCCAATGGGTAAGTGTAAACAGGCTAAAATGTTATCTCTGCTTCCATCTTGCACCGATTCCCTTGCTGCTGGTCACCTCGGAGTTTCACAGGGATCAAACAAGTCTGATGGATAAACATTTTGTGGCGGGAGTTGTGGATACCTCCCAGGCAACTGCAATTTACTTAATGCTTGAGATAATGATCAAGTAGAGCACAGTTCACTCCAGGCTGTTTGTTTAACTATGTAAGCTTCCTGTCTTCTCCCTCTGGCTCTTTTCTGTGTCATCTGAGAGTTCATCAGTGCCTCTGAAGACAGATCTGGGTGTAGCTATTTTTTTCTTTCCCCTCATCATTTTCTCTATGGGGTGGGGGGAGGGAGTAGGGAGAGAGGCAGGTGGCAGGACCTTGTTAGGACCTGCATTAGACCTGTAGCCTAGGACTCCAGTAACATGCCCTCATTAATTTACATGCTTGTTAGTCTATTTGTGCCACATAGACTAATCAGTCTATGTAACCTGGTTCAAGTTACATAGTACATTGTAGACATCAATTACATGCCAAAAAGTATAACAGTACCTACCACAAACTAAACAAATGACAGTGAATGTATCACTTATTTATACATACATGTACTGTTGAATGCATATTTGCCCAGTGTTTCTCAACACATAATAATGTATCTCATTTTGTTTCACTCATTTAACACTTATTGAACACTACACGATATGCCATATTTCTTTCTGTCATTGTGCAGCCTATCTACAGAAGAAAGCAAACTACAGGATATGGCAACAGCACTTGAGATACTTTGGCCATGTTATGAGAATAAATGGCAGATACTTGAAGATAGCACTGCTTGGAGGAGTGCACGGGATAAGGCAAAGAGGAAGGCCCCCCCCAAATGCTGATAGACAGCATAAAGGAAGACTGTGGAACCTTGGGTATGACAGTAACACAAGCATCTAGGACTGCCCAGGATAGGAACAGCTGGAGAACCGCCATAAACGGGCTGCCCAGGCATGCTTCAGTATTGCTGGGGCATAAATGATGATGATGACATGGTATGCCAGGTCTACCAAGGCAGAATGTATTGTTTGGAAATGACCAGAAACTATTTCCTGTTCAGGTCGTTCTCCTGTCTAGATAAACAGCTGGATCCGCTCTGCTTTCATTGGTGTGAACTTGTGACTGGCTTGCTTACAGCCAGTGAAGACAGGAGAAGTGTATGACATTCATGGTTAGGTCACGAAACGTGATGGTAACTGTGATGGTTTCTCCTTGCTTGCTGCAGGCCCTGAGGAAATCTGAATCAGGCCACAGAGAAGACACCCAGAGAAGCCTCCAGTCTTCCTGAGGAGTGGCAGTGGTCCAGTTTATGAACCACTGTTCCAGTGTCCGTAACTGACTGAGAGCCCCCAAGCTGGATCCCTAGAGTCTTCCAGGGTTGGTCAATATCTTAAAGCATGAAAGCTTTGTGAGAGCCGTCATATAGCAATAGATAATCAGAGTGCCTACCTTTAGGTACTCAAGCCTTATAAACAGATTTACTTCCATGTGATTTCCATTCTAGATTTTCCTCATCTAGAGCAAGGGAGGAATGATTATTTTCAGGGTCTAATTACCTGTTGTTTTTCTGCTCTCTGGGCCTGCTTTCCAGCCTGGCTTTGTTGATACAAACTATGAAATTGATTTATATTTACTCATTCAATAAATACATCAATTAATTTCCCACACTAGGGCTCCTTTTCTGACACTTGGGAGCCTGAAACTCTTCTCTGTTGTTTCCAAGTGTCTAGGGGCTCCATCCTAACATCAGGCAACAAGGCTATTCCTTGGTTGTGGCTCCTTTAGAACAGATGCATTCAAGTTCTTTCTGGGCTCCTGGTGCTATCCTGAGTCTAGTCCTGTGTGTATGGTAGCCCACCGATTGAAAACACAAAGAAGCACCTCCACACAACTGAAGGTCTGTTGTTAGTTACTGTACACAGAAATAATTTAGCCAGAGGCAGTCCCTAGTCTCTAGAGTTTCCCATTCAGTTCTAGACACTGAGACCCAGCCTACCAAATGAACTGAGTGAGCTGTCGGTCTTGACTCCTGTGACTGATCACGACGAGGGTGGTCACCCTGAAGGTGGAGAGGAATGCATTCCTGGGCTGCACACATGCTTGATCAGGTACAACCGCACACGGTGCACATTCTCTGTTCTTAAATACCAGTCGCTCTTCTAGCTGATGGGAATGCAACACCAGACCAGAGAACTGCGCCGGCACGTGCCCTGGGGAAGCTGTGCAGCAACGAAGGACGACAGACATTGGACAGAATTGTGTAAAATGGTGCTAGGAACCCAGCAGGAAAACGAGGCTGCTGAAATTCTTGCTAAGGACGTGAGAACCTTCGGTGGGGGGCAGCCGTGGGCGGGTTTCGAGCAGAGCGGCCACGAGGGCGACGGACAGTAGGGGGCGAGAGGACTGCAGAGAAGGAGAGTTGGTGATTTAAAGAAGCAAATACGTTCTACTTGGCTGGAAGCGGGGCGTGCGGAGCTCCGAGCGCTCAGAGTTCTCCTAAGCAAGGGGTTGTATTTTGATTGCAAGCAGGAATGCTCAGGAGTATCGGGTGGGCTGAGGCGAAGAGCAGTTCTTATTCGGGATTTTCCTGCTTGGCACACCTAGGCTCTTCGGTTTCTTAGATTAGCAGACGTCTCATTTCAGGCTCCGATTAGGGCAGCACCGGGTGGGTCAGTTTCGGGTGGCAGGGGCGCACCCATCGCAGAAAGCTGCACAGGGCTCTGGTTCTGCAACCAGCGCTGAGCGGGAGGGGGCGGGGTTTGTTCTGCGGACCTATGCTAGTGTGGGCTCCGCCCCCATAATCAGACCCCGCCTTCAGAAAGATATGATTGGACTAGAACCGCGGAAGGGCAGGGCGCCCTCGAGCGGCCCTGGGGGTCGGGCAGAGGCAAGCACGCTGATTGGCCCTGCAGTGGATTAGGTCATCGCTAGCAGGTTCGGGCGGCCCGGACGCCGGCGGGTCGGCTGAGGCTTCTGTGAGAAGGCGCTCGAGCCTGCTGAGCCGCGAACCGCAGAGGAGGCGGGGAGGCGGTGGCCGCGCTCGCTTGTTCGCTTCCCGGCGCCGCCAAGGGTCCGCCAGCCGCGCCTCCAGCCCGCGGGCCGCTCGGTGGCTCAGCGCAGGAGCGTCCGCCGTCCGGCTGAGTCCCGGCTGCGGTCTAGAGTCTCCTGCGGGATCCCTCTGACCCCGCGCGCGGGGCGAGCCGGCGCCACACCTGTGGATCGGCCGTCGTCGCGGGTGTCCGCTGAGCAGCGCGCGAGGCGCGTCCCCTCAGCCCTGCTCCACGAGCAGAATGGGGCTCCCGGCGCTGGAGTTCAGCGACTGCTGCCTCGACAGCCCGCACTTCCGAGAGACGCTCAAGTCACACGAAGCAGAACTGGACAAGACCAACAAATTCATCAAGGAGCTCATCAAGGACGGGAAGTCGCTCATTAGCGCGCTCAAGAGTGAGTGTCCGGAGCAACGCTGGAGGGCTCGGGGCGGCGACATTCGGCTCTGGGTTGCCCGCGCGCTGCGGGCTTTCAATCCCCCCCCCCCCGGGTACTGAGTGACGGGTGTCGATGTTCGCCTGGGGCGAGAAGGATGTGAGAAAAGAGCGAGTCAGTTGCCTTGGAGGCATCTGGCCACCCAGTCCTTGGCATTAGGGGACAGCCGGGAGGTGGTCAATCGGGGTGGCACTCTGGACAGGGTGTGTGTGTGCGCGACACAGGTGTCTCTGGCCTGAGGCCAGAGCGCCCAGCCTGTGGCAGCCTGCTAGGAAACCCATCGCTTCGACGCTTCCACGGCTCGGTGTCCTTAGGGGGCGAGTTGCCCAGGCTTGGGAATGGAGCATACCGAGGGGGCGCTGCCCATCCCTGGGAAGAGGAGGGTGGCGACTGCTTTGAGCTCTGCATGAGCCCTGCATGCAGCTCCAGCCTGGTCCGGACTGCCGGGTTCTCTGCGTTGGAGTGATTGGTTAGCTATATTCCTGGGAGCATTGACAGTCATCCTTAGACATAGCAGCGCGGTGTACGTGTGCAGGTTTTGATTCTTGTGCTTAGCAGAAGGTGACAGGGGTGGGAGTATAGAACCAGAGTGTTCCTTTACTCTAAACTGTGGGCGAAGGTTTAAAAATAGAACGAACACATCCGTCTTTCTCCTTCTCTCGCTCCCTTGCTCCCCCCCGCCCCTCCCTTCGGCTATCCTTGAAAATTCAAAAGGCTGAGAGGGGACGTCCTCAGCCTTCGCTCAGAAAAAAGAAGCTCATCTTAAAGGTTCCCTGAGATTCTGGGAAGCCATTTAAAAATTTTTCCCTCTTTTGGTACAAGGTGTACGTGTGTGTTAAAATTTTCGTGTCACCTAACTTTTGCAGAGCAAGACTAGAGTTTCTCTTTATGGTCAAATCCAAGCATTCTAGGGTTGAGCACCTTGCAGGGCGAGAAGGGTACCTTTTCACTGGGTTCATTTAAAAGTAGTTCAGGCGATCTTTTCATTTTGATACTCAGGAAGTGGAGGCGGATAGTGGAATTGTCTTGACTCTTTACTTTTCCTGTCTCTGTGATGGGTTCCTAATAGACGCTATCTTTCTGCTAAGAATGGTTGCCTCATCAGAGCTGGATCCTAGCTGTGAGAATGATCCCCAGAATGGTTTTTTAAAGAAAAGCTTAAGGGCCAAGATGCCATTTAGTAAGCCTGTTGCTTTGAAAATGGAAGGGCGAGAGGATGGAATGTCAGGGCAAGTGCCAGTCTTCTGGGGGTGAAATAAAAGCACAGGACCGACATTGGGAGGCTTGCCAGGGCAGTCTCTGCAGGAGGCTGTGACTTACCTGAGGGGGAGGAACAGCTTCTTCTGTCAAAGACCAGGGCCTGTCTTGTTTCAGGGAACATGGCCCTCTAGTTTGAAGTAAATTTGGGGTTCACTTAGAAGTTGGGTCTGGAAATTTTGCTTGACCCTTATGCTTTCTTTCTTTCTTGGAAACAGGGTTTCCTTGTACCCCAGACTTGCCTGGAGTCTATCATGGTCCTGCCTCAGCCTCCCAAAAGTGCTGTGATTAGAGGCGTGCTCCATACCATCATGGCAGGCCTTAGGCTAGCTTAAGATGATCCTCTGTTTCACTCAGCAAACATCGCAAATGCCTTCAGTTTCCTGGGCATTGCATTGGATACCAGGATGTAGCAGTGATATCTGGCTGCTCCTATGATTACAGAGGCACAAAATTCTGTGGCAGCCATGGCTTATTTGTGTGCTAATCTCATGTATCTCTCTTGAGTTTGCAAATGAGAACACAGGCTTAGGGAATCACTAACCTAGAGCTTTTGAAGCTGCATGGTCTGAGATAGAAATGTAATTCTGACCAGTGTAGAACTCTCAGTCTGTTCGATCATTTTTGCCCAGGATGGAGCCTACAGGACCAAACCTGCTAGAATTTGGACTTGCATTTTATCTGAGCCTTCTTGACTCTGAGGAAGGTGTGTTGGGTGACTGGCAATTTGCCTTCTACTATTTCTGAGGAGTGTGGATTCATTAGATAGTAAGCATCTTTGCAATGTTGGGATGGATCGGCTCTGTGACTTGGTGCAAAGACTTCTTCATTTTAAGACTGTGCCCCTCTGCTTCAACAGAGAGTGTGACTGATGCAACCTCTTTGATGTCTAACAGGTTTTCACACTGCTTTAGGCCTTGTGTTATCGTGAGGTGCCTGCTGCTTTGTATGCCATATTAGTTCCTGTATAGTAATTTTCTTCAATCAGATCATTACTGTTAATGAAAAGCCAGTGTTTGTCCAGTACAGCTTAAAAATAAATACATAGTTATGTCCACTTATAAAGTTAGCGCTAGTTTTGTTTTGTAACTAATACTTCTATAGATCTCTGGGTTCAGATTTGCTTTATCTATACATATAATCAGAGGTAATAAAAATGGCCTCCAGGGGTTGGCAGAGTTGATCTATCATTTTAATGTTACTTCTCCTTTGTAAATGATGACAACAAGCAGTCAAGAAGTCAGAAACCTGTCCAAGGTAAGTTCAAGGTACTCAAATACAAGTTGTCAAATTCCAAAGACCTTACACTTAGCCCACTTAATAAAGCAACACTGTTGTCATCTAGGTTAGCCTAAACTAGAGCTTCTCTCGTGTTCTCTTTTGAATCTGCTTGAAAATCTGCCAAAATCTGCATAAAACAACACCATAAAAACAAACCCCTTGAACTCTATCTGGTTTCTCCCTTCCTTGTATGGACACAGAATATAAGCAACAAAGCATGTCGGGACACACATAGTAAAGGGAAGATAGAAAGACAAAAACCTTAGTATTTAGAGAGTTCTCCTTTGGTGTGCAGTTGAGTTTTGTCAGTTCCCAGTTGTTGCTGATGGTGATTTGTTCTGACCTTTTGAGCGGTACTCAGTCACCCAGGACCCCTGCTTCGCACTGGCTGACCAGTTTTGTGTGTTTAGGTTTTGTTTTCCTTTTCATTCTGTAGAAGTGATAGAGGATGGTTGAGCTTTGGACTTTCCTGGGTTCAAATCTTGACCCAATGCTTATTAATTATTTGACTCTGGGCACCTTACTAAGTCTGAGCTTTGTAAATGGAACTAGTCACACCGACCTCTCATAGCCCAAAAGACACAGTGAATGTTAAAACAACAAAATAAAACCACCACCTCCAACGGCAACAGTTGGGGCATGGCCCTTGGCACTTCTCAGTTAATTTCACCAGTGCTGCAGTATGCCAGCATTCAAGGTTGTCAGGACTTGGTGCTTCTGAAAACAAAAGGGGCAGAGGTGCATGTTGCCAGCTCTTGGGAACTCCAGTAGTTGTGTGTGTTATTCACTGATGGACACAATCCTAGAATTCTGGTAATAGTGTTCGTATCAAGTGTGGTTAAGCCGGGGGGGGGGGTGGGGGGGTGGGCGGGGCATGACATAAGTTGAAAAGGACGAACATATGTTAGTCTCCCAATGGCTTTCCTGTTTATTTTATTTATTTATTTATTTGTTTATTTATTTTTGAGGCAGGGTTTCTCTATTCTGGAACAAGCTCTTATAGACCAGGCTGGTCTCAAACTCACAGAGATCCGCCTGCCTCTGCCTCCCGAGGGCTGGGATTAAAGACCTGCACCATCACCGCCTGTCTTTCCTGTTTTTATTAACTTATTGTTAGGTGAGGTTTCCGTCTCAGAGAAGGAGGCTGCCTGCTTCCCCGTCTGTATAACAAGCTTGCTGAAGGGTATGGTATTTTAGTTGGTTTCTATTGCTGAGATACCCCATGACCAAAAGGCAAGTTGGGGAGGAAAGGGTTTATTTGGCTTACACTTCATTACTTTGCTATTCATCACTAAAGGAAGTCAAGGACAGGAACTCAAGCAGGGCAGGATCCTGGAGGCAAGAGCTGATGCAGAGGCCATGGAGGGGTGCTGCTTACTGGCTTGCTTCCTATGGCTTGCTTAGCCTACCTTATAGAACTAAGGACCACCAGCCCAGGGATAGCACCACCCACCATGGGCTGGGCCCTCCCCCATCACTAAATGAAAAAATGCCTTACAGCTGGATCTCAAGGAGGCATTTCCTTTCTCTGATGACTCTAGCTTGTGTCAAGTTGACACACAAAACCACCCACTACAAATGGTCTTCATGTGTGACTCTTGTGGACTTGATGGCAAACCTAATGTGGTTTCATAGACATGAAAAGCTGTTAGTCTGAGGGGGTTGAGCTTTGGGGAACCATATTTCCACGTGTTGACAATCAATTTCTGGATTTGTTGCTGGGGAATACCCCTCTGAACTTGACTTCTTCTTTCTGAAATAGAGTCCTTATTCTGGCAAACTACATGGGTGGGGCAGAAATGCAGTTTTTAAGACAGTGGTGTCACTGAGATGTAGTTCACATTATCTTATATAGCTTGCTCATTAAGAACATCTCATTCAGTGGTGTAGTATGTTTACTGTGCAGCCATCCTCAGCAGTCAGAGAACACTTTTGTCATCTCCAATAGAACCTGCTTTATTGCCATTCATCTGTCTGCTCTTCCCTCCAACCTCTGCAGCCCTGGCCAGCCACTGCGCTTTCTGTCTCCGTAGATTTGCCTAGTCTGGACATTAGAAGTACAACCGCAGTCATTCAGGTGGCCATAATCACCTTTAGGTGGTAACCTAGTTCATGAACTGAATTTCAGATGGGGAAATGTTGAGTCAATAAGCCATTCATTCTTGACAAGGTGGGGATTTAAGTAGAGGTGAGGGCACACTGATTTATTTCCTAGGGTCTGGAAAGTGTGGTCTGGTGTTTTCTGTCCATGGGAGGGGTATGGATTCTACCAAGTTTGATGGGTGCGGAGGGAATAACTAGAGCAAAACTAAGAATCCATCCCCTCCAGTCAAGTTAGGTTGGGTATGTAATTGTGAAGAAAGCCATACTTCAGATTGCCCTTTAGTGGAGTGATAACGTTTTTACTAAGTGAAATGAAAGCTTTTATGTTATATTAGCCGATTCTATGCTTTTTGTGGACTTTTTAAAGGCATGATGTGTCCTTTTCATTGCATTCCCAGATGTTACCTATGTTGAGATCTCTGTTCTTTCACTTCCATCATATTCTCAAGGTGATTTTAACACAAATAGCTCATTAAGAAAGCAGTGTCTTTCATTTTATTGAGCACTTAGTAAGTGCCAGCTCCAATGCTAAGGTCCCCATATGCTAACACCATTCTGCTACCGTTCTGTAAGACAGATATAGTTGTCCCTCCATGTCTGGTGTGGGGGGGTTGGTTCTAAGATCCATCTTGGATACCAAAATCCTCAGATGCTCAAATCTCTCTTCTGCTGTTGACATGTGACTTACACATAGCCTCCTGAATACTTTAGGCAGCTCTAGGTTGCTGCTAATACATAACATAATGTGAATGCTATGGAGATAATTGTTATATACTGTATTGTGTATGCAGTAATGACAGAAAAATGTTTGCATGTGTTGAGCACAGATACAGGTCCTCCTCACCCCACCCCCAAATATTTCCATACTGGTTGGTGGAAACATAGGATCCAGACCTGCAGATATGGTGGGCCAGCTACTGTCCTGTTTCTGTGTTTCTGGGATAACTTGTCAAAATTGACATGGCTGGGAAAATGTTGGCAATGGTCTGCTGGCCCTCTTCTGAACATTACCCTTGAGTACGTTCAATAAAAATGCTGGTAGTGAAGATGTAGACTTCTTCTAAAAGGGGAAACACGCAGCAGGTGCTAGGCTAATTGAGAAGATCGAGTAGTGCTTTGTAGATTTCCAGCCCTGAGTAGCCAAGGCTAACTAGTATTTTATATTGTACTCTGAGGTTTTCTCACCCTCATAGGCTGGAAGGGTAGAATAGGAGGGCGGATTTTCTGTCTTGTCTTTGTAAAGCATTGCTTTCTCTCTGGGAGCTACCAAGTGATTATCAGTGATTCATTCTTAATTGGGTAATAGAGCACTGAAAAGGGAGGCCAAAATCCTGTTCTTGGTCTGAATTGTTAAAGTGAATGATTCGTCTTCTTTATTCATTAAAACAACAGTAAAATAATTACCAAGTGTGTGTACTTTAAAACTGGTCACCTTTCCCACTTCTTTAGCATTTAATGCAGGTGTTTTCCCCCCACGGTGAGAATGAGCTGTGTGTGTGTGTGTGTGTGTGTGTGTGTGTGTGTGTGCGCGCGCGCGCGCTTGTATGTGTGCATGCGTACCTGTGTATGTAGTGCATATCATGTGTCTCATTCTATCAACTCTCTGACTTATTCAGGGACTTTTGCTGACCAGAGTTCACAGTTTTGTCCAGGCTGGCTGACTAGTAACCCCCCCAGATCCTCCTGTCTCTGCCCTCTACTGCTCTGAGTTTATAGGTTCATATGTGGCCACACTGGCTTTTGATGTGGGTGCTGGGGGTCTGAACCTAGGTCCTCATGATTGTGCAGCAAGAGCTCTTACCTGCTGAGCCCTCTCCCTCAGCCTCAAGAACGAGGCTGTTTTTGAATGACATAAACTCTCAAAAGATGTCCAATGCCAGATTGATTGGCTGAGCAGTAATTATGTTGCTCACAAAAAACCTTAATGGACCAAGTAAATATGGAGTCAGGTAGCAAAAAAAAACTGTTCCCAATTCCTTTGATTTACTTAAGCAACTTGTGAAGAAAAGGGAAAAAAATGACTTTCCTAATTATTTGTAAATGGTGGTAATTTGCAATACTGACATTTGGAGTATTACTCATACAAATATAAACAACAGCTAATTAAATCCAAACAAGTTTTTTTTTTTAGTTTTTATATAACACTGGCTCTAAAAACATCTCTGTATGCTTCTCTATTCACAGTGCATTAAACAAATTGCATATGATCTCTAATCTTCAGCCCTCTACTTGTGACTTAGAACCATCTTCCCACTGTAAAAATAAAGAATAGACTTTGCTCTTTATATTGGCTTGGGGTTTAAGAACATTTGGGTAGAATATATAGAAGGCTCTCATTATATCGTAGAATGTCTGTTCCTTCTGGTTTCTCCCTATTTTTTCTTTTAAGCATCTTTCAAAATCCTGGCACATCAGTTACTGCCGATTAACTAATACTGACTTTATTTTAGCTCATCGGTCCTGGAGGTTGATGCTAGGGCTTTGCACATGTGAGTACACACCCATACCCCTGGTCCCTGGTAGGATATTATTAATGAAAGTTTCCTGGTGGTGCACAGTTGATGGACATTGACAGCGTACCGTTTATTATGTCATTATAGTTTCACTGTCTTAAAAACCCTCTATGTTCTATCATATCTTCTTTTTCTTCAACTTCTACCACCTATGGTCTTTTCCATTGTCTTCTTTCACCTTTTCTTCAGACTGTCAGATAGCTAGAATCAGTCTGTAGTCTTTTTAGATTGCCTTGTGTCACTTAGTAATGTTCATTTAAGGTTCCTCCATGTCTTGGTAACTATTGGGTCTCATTGCTGAGTACCAAAATTTGTTTCCTCGTTTACCTGTTGAAGGACATCTTGATTGCTTTGAAGTCTGGACAATTATGAATGAAGCCAGCATAATTGTTTTGTTCATAGACATTAATTTTTAGTTCATTTGCATAAATATCATGTGATTGTTGGATCATGTGATAAGAGTATGTATTGCATCCTAAGAAATAACCAAACTGTCTTTCAAAGTGGCTGCAGCATTTTGCATTCCCTCTGGCACAGAGTGAGAGGTCCTGTTGCTCTGTATGCATGTGTTGGTGTTTTGTTTTGATCGTATAATAGGTGGAGGAATTCATGCTCATCCCCACTTTCCCCTCTAATCTTCTGGTGACGTATTCCACTGAGTGTTTTTTACATGTTTATTTACCCTTTGTGTACCTTCTTTGGTGGGATGGCTGTTTGATTTTTCTTTTGCTCATCTTTCAAAACAGGCTTTTAAAATTATTGTAGTAAAATGTACATGGCACAAAATTTACTACTGTAGCAGATTTTAAATAATTTTGTATACTTTAGTGGGGTTGGGTTCATTCACAGTATATGTACTGTCTGTGCTGTCTAGTTCAGAGATTTCCTGGCATTCCAAGCTGAGATGGTCCAAAGAACATAATGACTCCACTCCCATCACACCCTAGACCCTGGCAATCTTCATTTATTTGATGTCCTAGGTATTTCTAGAGTCATACAACAGTTAGCATTTATATCTGGCTTATTTTATGTAGTGTGATGTTTTCAGGGTTCATTTGTGTCAGACCAGATACTAGAGTTAGATTTCTTTTTATGACCGAGTGTCTTGTTAAGTTTTAATTATTAGCAACCTCCACTAAGAAGCATTATTCCTTCTCCTGTGAAACCAGGGAAATGATTTTTCCTCTCCTCTTTTTTCTTTCCCTACAGAATGACCAGGAACACTTGCATTTGACATGCTAATTTATCAAGTGTCTCCCAAGAACACTCCATCATGTTTCTATGTATTCAGAGCAGCCATTTGTTTCGGGTCAGCGTGCTTTGGGGGAGTGGGTACTTTTTTTTTTCTTTTAAAGCTCCACTGTTAATAATTTACTTGACACAGAATTCAGCTGTTTTAAGTGGCTTGTGGAACAATTACCAGAATCTAGCTGATGAAAATCGTTACCCCGAAAGCTTCCTCATGTCTGTTTGCAGGTGTCTTCCATTTTGAAGCCGTACACAGCTACTAAGGCCCTTTCCCTGTGTCTAGAGTGGTCGTTTCTGAGAATCGGAGCTAAGTAGAGTTATAGAGACTATATATAGTCTTTTCTATCCGGGCTCTTTCACTTAGCGTGTTGGGTTGAGGCTCGGTTGTTAGCTCTTTTTGAATGGCGCTGCCAAGAATGTTTACATACATGCCTTTATGTTTTCGCCTCTAAATCTTGTGTCTTACCTAAGAGTAAAATTGCTGAATTATATGGATAACATAAAATTTGATTTAAATTCAGGTTTAAAGGAAACAGGTATAACTTTTAAAAGGCTGACAGATTGTTTTCCACAGGAGAAGAGCCCTATTACACATCAGCAGTGTGTGAGCCTTGCCAACACTTCCTATGATCTCTTTTTGATAGTAGCAAACTACTGGAGTAATATATCTCACTTGGTTCTAATTTGGATTTTACTCGTGACTAATGATGTTGAGCATCTGTGCATGCATTTCCCAGCTATTAGTGCTCCTTATTTGTTGAAATGTGTATTCTCACATATACTATGCGCTGTTTCGTCCCATAAAACTTTTGATTATGAAGTGAACAGTAATTCATTTTATCCATTTGTCTTTGGGGACTCTTTACTTCCATTTGCAATAGTTTCACTTCTATTTCAGGACCCATGGGTTTAGGAGATTGGTGTTTTAGGGGACAGTGATTCAGCCCTCTGCTTTAAGTAGGTCAATCAGCATCTTTGATGGTGGATCTCACAGGTAGGCATTCTAGTCTTTAGAAAATGACCCAAACCCTTAGAGCTGACAAAATTAGAAGATTGTTATGGCAAGAGAGCTGTTGGAGAAAGCAACTCCTGAAGGAGATTGTATTATCCTGTCAAGGCCATGGCATTTCCAAAAATTACCCAAAGGAGAGATGCCATTATAAACCTTACAGTCAAAGTGATTATTTTAGATTTATACTAATAATTGGATTTGTTTCTAATTTTGAAAATCACAACTTAGTACATTTCAACTGATTATCCATCCATCCATCCATCTATCTAATCTATCTATCTTTCTATATATTTTGCCAGTAAAGAAAACCTTCATGCACAAATTGAGAGAGTGTACTCTGCTCTTGCCATGGATTTTAAAGCCCTGGACTCTGCTAAGGACTTTGTGAGTGAGTTAATAGATACAGAAGTCAAGGGGAAGAGTCCTCAGTGAGGCCATCTGTGACTGGAGCACAGCAGTGGGAAATGAATGGAGGAGTCTGCAGCCGAGGTCATAGAACTCCAAGCACTGGAAAAGACTTCGGGACTCATCCTCATTGTCATGGATGGCCATGGGAGGTTATTATATAATCCGATTTGTGCTTTAAAAGGATTATGTAGATCAGGTATGGTGGTGCATGCCTTTAATCCAAACACTTAGGAGGTAGAGGTAGGCAGGAGGATAAGAAGTTCAAAGTCATTTTTAGGTGCACAGGGAGTTCAAGGCCAGCAGGGTTATGAGAGACAAGATAGTGGGACAAGAAGGGACAAGGAGCCAATTAGGGGGCTGTTGGGATAGAAATAAGAGCCATGGCACCTTGGACCAGGATGGTAACATCGGGTGCTGGCATAATTTGCTGCTTAATTGAATGTGGACTACAAGAGAGAAAAAGAGAAATCAAGAATGACTTAAGATGTTTTTGACCTGAGTTATGTGAATGATGCTACTGTTTTCTGAAATCAGGAACATGTCAGTAAGATTAGGTTTGGAGAGAAAATTAATGGTATGAATGAATGGCCTAGTTCAGAGGCAAATATAAACGACACTGGCATACATAATTCATGAGTATATACTCACACTAGAGAAGTATACAGAGTAAAGGCTTTCTTCCTCTCTATTCCTCCTCCTCCTTCTTTCTTCCCCTCCCCTGTCCCTCTCCTTCTCCTTCCCCCACTTCTCTCTTTCATTCTCACTCTCAGTTCTAAGATCACACTCAGGGGTTCAGAATGTGGGTTAGGTGCCCTACCTCTGAGTTAGACTCACAACTTCAGGATTCTTTCCATTCATTCATTTGGAATGCTCCTTTTCTTATCCATTTTCTGTGCATTATCTCTCAAAAATGGGATTTTACTATATAAATTTTTGTTATACTTTTCCCATTACTTCCTTATCTTACTTTTTCTAGGTCAGTACATGTATACCCTGCATTTCTTTTGGTTATTTAAGAGGGTTGGATTGTTGGCTTACCTCAGGTTTTCAGCTAGAGAGAGTGCCAGAGCAATCATTCCCATGTCAGCTTGTGTGTGTATGGTCCCAACATTTGAAAGATTCTGGGTCTGTTGCGGACTCCAGTTTCTATAGGTTTTGCAACAGCCATTATTTAGGTCCTTTATTTCCCTGTAGCTAATTGGTTTGGTGCTTGTGAATATGTGCTAGATTATGTTTCTGAAGCTTAACTTTTTGGTTTAATTGGAAACATTCTAAATAGTCTGTCTCTTGTGGCAGGGATATTGATTCTGAAAGAATGAGGCCCCCCTCCCCACCATGTGAGGTAATGGTAGGGTGGGAAATACAGGCATCCTTACTAGTCTTGGGCTTGTCTAATATCTGAGTGTAGATCCTTGTAAGTACAATGGGAGATGAGCCTTACTTTGTCCGTATTGAAAAGACTCTTCCAAACTCAAACTGGGGGGCCCAGCAGGAAAAGCATACATGTTAGGATGAGGACAAACAGCATTAGTAGCTAGAGAAAGTTTTTATAAATCAGTCACTAGGGTTTCCACATTTGTAGAAACCCAGAGTGGAGGAAGAGAGGAAATAGTAAGGAAAACAGCTTGGCAGAGGGGGCCAGAAGCTGTCACAGCGTGTTTATGTCTGGCTCGTTTCACCTTGGTTGGAAGGCACAGAATGCTGCAGAGTGTGAGTTTGGAGACTGGGCAATTGCCTACTATATTTAGAAAGTGGAGATTCCTGGGGTTGGGTGGGGTGTTCATGTGCATGTGTGTGCGTTTTCTTTGCCAGATGGACAAAGGTTTGGGGCTTATTAGCTAGCTAGCTAGCTCCCCTGGGCCAACTCAGTAGCCTTGCTTTGACTCCTGCTGCTGCCACACAGGAAAAGCCAAAATAAACTCTGTGTTGTATGGTTTGTAAGATACCACAGGTAGGTTTCAATGCCCATTTGATCTTGCTATCATATTGACTTTTATGTGTACAGCAGGCTCGTTGGAACACTTTGAAAATATGAACTGGCTGTCCCGGTGGCTTTAGCACTAGCACATCCTGTGGCTTTAGCTAGATTTCCAGGCAGCCAAGTTGAACTTTGGCTGTGTTTTTATTTCAAGGTCACTGTTGAGGAGATAGGGTCCGAACTCAACAGAGTTCTGACTGTGTATCTCATTGTTACACTTGTGGGTCAGCTGTGGACAGAGGAAAATAAAACTAAAGTGGCATATTTACTTTTGTTCATTGTCTGTTTCTTTGTCAGAGCTGATCTAAATAGTTAACACCTATAAATGGCACAGATCAAAAGACAGAAAGGACCCCTGTGTCTCCATCCCCAATTCCACTGAAAGCAGCATTTCACCAGTGTCTTGGATATTTTTTTAATGAAATTTATGAATGTGTCAGCAAATGTATATGTATTCATTTGTACACTTATATACACTTATGCATTTAGAAGGATCCCATATGTAATTCTTTGTGTCTAATTATGATGTATGTTACATGTTCTGCACTCGTGCATGCATTCCATCATATGGATGAAGCACAGCTTTTTCTAACCATTCCCCCATTACACAATAAGATTATTTCCAGTTTGGCTGGAGGTATAACTTAGTTGGTAGAGTGCTTGCCTAGCATGCATGAAACCCTGAGTTTGATCCTCAGTTATGCATAAAACTGTACGTCATGACATATGTCTATGATCACAGTATTGAGAGGGTACAGGCAGGATGACCAGAAGTTCAAAATTATTTCTAGCTACTTAGAGAGTTCTGACTAACCCCTGGACTACCTGAAACTTTGTCTATATCTATCTGTCTCTCTATACATACACACGGACACACACACACACACACACATATAAACACACACATACACATGTACATATGTACGTAAACACATACACATACATGCATGTGTATAGAAATAAGTATAATACATACACACATATATAAACATGCTTATGTTTATATACAGATTTATATAAACACATATGCACACTCATACACATGTATTTAAACATTCATGTACACACATACACATATATGCATACACATATATGCTTGGAGGTACATACCTCTGGCATGGGACACAGAAGTAATCAGATCTGTAGGATGAGTTCCTACTGTGGAATTGCTCATCTAAAAGCACTATGTGTATTTTTTACCGTGATAGATACTCTCAGGGAATTAGTCCAAGAAATTCTGAGTGAGCTGATTTTCCTGAGCCTTTATTTTGAGAGTAGAAAAGCAGCTTCTTTACTATGTAGAGTAGCATCCATGTAACAAAAAAAAACCTGGAATTTTTCTTCATTTCCTTCTCCCTGGTTTGTATGTATTAAAAGCTATAGTGAAAATTATTCCACAGAATGTGACATAGGATGAGTCACCCAAATACAAGGCCTGGTCTTACATTCTGCTGTGGAGTTGTTGCGTTTTCACCTGGTGTAGTTCGTCTTCTATTCAGGAGGGTTGCAGGTGCTAAATCTCCTGCAAAACTTGGTGATTGGGGGTAGTGACTTTGAGCTAGTGGACGTGTCTTACCTAGTAGCTGTGAGCACTAGAATTCCTGGCAGGCAGGAGAGGGGGATGTTTTGTGGACCATCTCCCCATGGTGGCTTTTCCCGCAGAGCTTAGCATGTCTTTCTGATGGAACACAGGATCCTGCCACTTGTACTTTCTGGTCTCTATGCTCAGGTACTTGGGACAGCTCCTGTTGGCGTAGAGGCTTCATTGGTGGGTCTTGTGGACCAGACATTTGTCCCTCTCCTGGTTGCTTAGCTTCTGGAAAGGAAGCAGAGGATTCACAAGCAGCCCATGACCCCATGGGTGAGGAGTGCTGGCAGTTTGGAAGGATATTAGGCGAGGGAACCTCCGTTTCCTTTGGGAAAGGCTAATGAAAGCTTATCAGATCCATAGGGGCCCTTGTTACTTATCTGCCATTTGTAGGTCACCTCTGCTAATTATGCCTCACCTTCACCCTTCTTTATTAACTTTGAGAAAATTTGCTCAAAATTGTAATTATGTCATAAGGGAAGTCACAGGTTTGATGAGTTTAGCTCCTTTATGTTCTTTTTTTTTTTGTGAGACAAGGTTTCTTTGTACCTTTGGAGCCTGTCCTGTTACTTTGTGTTCTAAAAAGAAGCATTGAATCATAATCATTAAATTAAAAAGTACTCTCCTGGTGTTGGTGGTACACTCCTTCAATCCTAGCATGTGGGAGGCAGAGGCAGACAGATCTCTGAGTTCAAGGTCAGCTTGGTCTATAGAATGGGTTCCAGAACAGCCAGACCTCCATAGAGAAATCCCGTCTCAAAAAACCAAAAAAAGGTACTTGTCATTATATTACTTAAAATAATCTCTTATTTCACCAGTAATATAAGATCCATTGTATGCTTAACACTGCCCTAAGGCAGAAAAGCATTGGAGAGAATGGACGTTTCACGTGGTGCCTGGCAAGAAAGGTAGAGACACGATGGGCTTCACAGACAAGAATGTGGTTGTCCCCGAGTGGGGGGCTCTGTGCCAAGGAGTGCAGAAAGAGCGACAGGAAGTGCACTCTTGCAGAAATCTGCTTGACTTAGGGGAATCACTGATTAAACATCCAGAGTCATGGAGTAGAGTAGAGGGTTCTACGGAATTTTTCAGACGAAATGTGCTGATACGAACAAACAGGAGAATGCATATTCAACAGTGTTTGGATTGAGAAGCGATGAGGGCACAGGAGAGGAAGGAACTAGGGTGCCTCCAAAGTACCCATCAGGTCCTAGATGCTGACTGAACTCCATCCTACTCTCGTGGCTTGTGGTGTGTGATGCAGACACAGCTGAGTGATGCTTGTGTCTGTAGTAGTTCTCATGGTTATGCAGGTGGAGTGGGGGGTGAGCTCTGGAAGAGACCTGGGGGCTTGGGTTTCCCCAGGTGGTATTTGGGGTATTTTGTAATTTTTATTTCGAGACAGGGTTTCTCTGTGTAGCTTTGGAACCTGTCCTAGAACTTGCTCTGTAGACCAGGCTGGCCTTGAACTCACAGAGTTCTCCTGCCTCTGCCTGGGATCAAAGGCGTATGCCACCACAGCCCGGCTCTGCATGCATTCTTAAAAGAGAGAATGCTGTAGGATGTTCTCAGACTTAAGGCTTTCCACCAAAGGAGAGTCTGATGCCTGAGCTCAGGGGCAGGCCTGGAAATCTGTGTGGCCTATAGCTTTCTCTCTAGTGATTTGCATGTATGTGTGTGCATGTGGGTGTGTGGGTGTCAGACCACACAAGAAGTCAAAATAGGCCAGAAGAGATTCTGTGTAAACCTTGTTTGTCCGTAAGTCATCTTTTCCCCTTAATGTGCCCTGCTGAGTTGCCCAGCCTTTCCTTGGGCCAGCTCAGGTATCTGCAAGGTGTCAGTCAACACTAACGCAGGCCACAGGATGATGGAGTGTTCCAAAGCTGTAAATGTTTCAGCAACCATGGCATCTCAGCTGGTGTGGCTTCATGCCTGGAATCAGTTGTTCCTGGGCTCTGCCTGGGAGCCTGCTGGGACCCCCTGAGCACTGGGGGTGGGGGTGGGGGTGGAGAGCATCTGAAAGGAAACTTTATATCTCAGAGCAATCCCAGGGCAGCCAGCTTTCCCACAGTGAGTCCTCGCTGCCCTTGCCAGGGTTAAAGGCGGTTGGGGTCAGAGTCTGTAATTATGTCACATACTTTTTTTTTTCTTTAAAAACATTCAAGAAGCATAGTGAGCTGGCTGAGCTGCAGCAGAGGCATGGCATCTAGGGAGGGGCTGGCTGTTGACTGGAGGATGAGGTACCCCAAACCCAGCTAGAGCTGATCTGCCCAACCTGCCACTGTAACACCCCCAGGCCACTCATTTCTGGCAAAGGTTCCTTCCTGCGCTAGTGCCTATCTCTGTTCTGATCTCCACAGGGCTGGGTAGAAAAGACAACAGCTGCTGCCGGGGAGAGCCCAAGATGTCGCTGCGAGGACATCAGTGTTGCTCACGCTCTGCTGTTTGCTTAGGGAGTCTGCGTGCTGTTCTCCCAGAGACAGGGGTTTCCTGCCTTGGTGTCTGAGTCTTACAAAGATGCCCGACACAGACCTTACCCTGGGCTGCTTATCCAATAGCTCATCATCTACATGACTCCTGCTGTGGACGATATGGCTTTTGGGAGATGGAGGCCAGGCAGGCAGTCGGGATGCTCCCTCAGCATCTTCAGGCCACAGCTTTCGGCTGTTTGTCCAGGATTTGCATCTGCCAGCCAGGCTGTGAGGCTGTCTGCTGGCTCTCTGACTAAAGCTGCCTGAGCAGTGTGCAAGGCCAGCGAGTTAGCATGTGGCTAGTCTCCTTAGAGCAGCAACATGGCTCTCTTTGGAAAGAATTCCCTTTTCTGTTTTCTGAAGCCAGCACACTCGTAATAAGTTCCCCAACACTGTGCTCTCTTGCATAGGAAATTGGGGTGGAACCGATCGCTTTTGGCCTTGCTATTCTCTGGGAGATGACTCTGGCTAGTTTCTCCACTCCTCCACCTCGCTTGGGCAGCATCACTTCATACCATCACAGGGCTTAGAGGTTTGTACTGGAAATAGCCTGAATCCATGCAGGTAGGTGTTCAGCAGCTGCAGAGTACATAAAGCATGATCACTTTTACAGGTCTCAGTTCTAAATGTTGGGTTATCTTCCATAAGCCCAAACCTGAGTCTCTTTAAGAAAAAAATGTTAGGTTTTCTTTTTGATGGTTATTTTATATGAAAAGCTCCCCAAATGTCAGCTGGAGAAGAAGGCTGAGTCATTTTTGTATGTGCCATCTCAGTCAGACTGATGCTGCGTTCCTGGTGTGTGGGGCAGTGTGGTGGGAGGCAGTGATGAGCAGGGACCTTGGGTGGGAGTTCTTTAGGATTTAGAAAATGGCTTTATTAGGCTGCAATTCACACACCACATGATTCTTTTGTTTATTGCATGAGGTCCTATGGGTTGGCTGCAGATTCTGAATGTTTCTACAGTTATTTGGGAGGCCATTTTTGTCATCTCTCTCCAGTTCTTAGATATGCCTACCTATCTTTCCCATTCCCCCAACTATTGGCAACTTTTTCCTTGGGACTTTTAGTCTTGTGCAGCTTGGTACTGGGAATGCTGTGATGTCACAGCCTAGGTGTAGGGACCTGGCACCATCTTATCTTTGCACCCCGGATGATTTGCTGGCTCTGCGAATCTCACAGTCAACCCTGAGAGTGTCTCGAGGCCACCCATTAGCCCTCCTTTCATCGTGTTTCTGCCTGGTGATAAGTTCACTTTGCTGAGTAACTTCCTGGCTGGGAGTGGGAAGGAAGAGTTCAAGATCTAGGGTAGTATCATGTGGGAATCAAGAAAGGAACTTTTCAAAGCTTTTATGTTTTGCTTACTTGTGGGGCTGGGAAATGAACCCAAGGGGCCTGTGAACTATAGGCAAATGAGCTATGCCCCATCTTGAGGAACGTTTGTCTTCACAGCAGAGGACCTTTCCAGTCATATTCTGATTTGGATAGTCATACTTGGAGAGGGCACCAGCTTTAAATATTTTGGAAACTGGATAAACAAATGGTTCAATTCACTGATACAGGATGATTGGGGGATGTGTAAGTCTTAGCCTGCAAGCCCTCTTTTCTCACTTAAGACTTTCCATCTGAGAGTAGAGACTTTTTGCCGCCCTCTGCCTTGGCTCTTGCCTCATGCTCGCCCTTCTCTTTGTGTCCTTCCTCCCCACCCCACTTTCTTTCACTGTGACTGCCCTACAGAACGTCTGGCTCAAAGGCCAAAGATGTGAGCCGTTGATACTATGATGATGAGGAAGACAAAGGTCCTTTTAAAAGGGAATGGCCTAGGCAAACCCTGGAGTCACAATCATAGTGAAAAGACTATAGAACTCAGAGGTCTCTGCTGCTAGTCTTCATGACTGTAAACAACTCCATCCAGGGCCCCTTTCCTGTTCGAGTTCCTGTGTTATGTTCCAGAGGTGAATGGACCTCTCAGAACCAGGGTGGGTACAGAATGTCCTGCTCTTGCTCCTGCTCCCTGGTTGCCTGCTATGACCAGAGCATTTTGGTTCTTGTATTTACTTCTTCAGAGGGACCTGAGACAAGCCTCAATTTCTCTTTTTTTATCACTAGGCTGGAGCAGTACAGTTAAAATCATCTTGAATCAAGGAGGCCACTACTTATATTTCAAGAAATAAAAATGGGGACATAGAATGAGAACATTATTTGGGTTAGTTGAACAGCTCCAAATATAATTATTTATAATGTCACCTAGGGAACCTAGAAACCTATTTGGGATAAGTCAGGAGACTGGGTGCGAGATCTATCTTTGTGGGTACTGATTTAGAATGTCTAGGAGCGACACATGTTGGACATAGGTAGATGGATCCTGGATATGATGGAAGACTGCTGGCTCTCTCCTCAGAGCTGCCAGCATCACAGTTCACAGAGCCATCCACAACAAATAACAGGACACCCCTTCTGCCATCCCCAGAGGCTTATGTTGCTTCTTTCTCTTCATATGGGTCAGTTGTTAAAAAAGTCAGCCCAGATCAGCGTCTTCTTGATTACATAAATACTACATATTCATTAGAGAGAAATTAAAGATGTAGAAAATGTTAGTTATGTCGGTAGTGCCAATTAGAGATAGTTATTTTGGTTTTATCATCTTTCTATTTAATAGCTCATGACTGTCTCTGTATATTATTACCACTCTCCAGCTGTGCTGTGTCAAGCCTTCTTGGACTGATGATGCACAACTTTTGCACGGTTAGGTCTTGTGACTCTTTCCTTTTGTGAAAATTGCACAATCTTCAATGCCCGCCCTTGTAAATGGGCCACAGGTCTCCTTTGGATAAATTCACACAGGCTGTTCTTGCTTTTCTTCTGATCCATTTCCAATCCCTTCTGTCTTTTGCTTCTGGTTAAGCAAAATTTTAGAGGCCAAGAGATTTTTTTTTCAGAGACTCACATGTCAAAAGCATGATGTTAGATTGACTTGGACCGTAGTAATGCTACTATCATTTAAATGCTTACAGTGTGTCAGGCATGCATCTCTCAGGTGTTTTATAAACTTAAAAACAATTTTTCACTGCCAGGATCCAATTCAGAGCTGTGCACATACTGAATAATTGCTGTACCACAGAGCTATGCCCAGCCCAAACTTTATCCTTATTTCACTGAATCTTCATGATAGTCCAGCTATAACCTCTAGAAGATTACTAGAAGAGAGAGAGAGAGAGAGAGAGAGAGAGAGAGAGAGAGAGAGAGAAGGAGAGAGAGAGAGAGAGAGAGTTGGGGGTCAGGACTTGAATGTCATCCAATGCTAGCCCTTTTGTCTTTGAGCAGTCGTCTTCTGCTAACTGCCCAGCTCCTTACGTTGTTTCTTCCTTTAGAAAAATGGGACAGTAGTGTTTACTTAGGAGATATGTGCAAACACCTGGTATAAAATCATAGCCAACTATCTCTATTCTAATGACTAATTCCTCTTGCCCTTTTACAACATGGTAACAATATAGGGATTTAAAATACTATGTTGGTCCTGTCCTTATATCCAAGTCTTTGGCCTCCTTACTGAAGATGAACCCTTGTAAGAAGAATTACCTCTGGGAATTAGACTGGATCTTATGCTCTGACCATATTATACTGAACTTATTCCAGATGTTTCTGTTTTAAACATGCCTGGTCACAAGGATTCTATAACATTCCCAAGAGTTCTGAGATGCTGATGTCTCAGAAATTGTAAGTACCTAATACATAGTTTGAGTTCAGTTACAGGATTCACAAGTCACACGAAAGGTCTCTGTTGCATCCTTCTCTTGTCTGCTGGCCAGAGAATTTATCATAGGTGCCTGGTACTTACTGCAAAAGGGTGTCCTGCTTTAAAGTGTAATTAGAAGCCCCCTCTGTAATTATAGCCTGCTCCATTTTCTCCACTTCCCCTTCAAATCACTTGTATCCTGCTATTCCTGTCTCTCGTGCCCCACCCCCACCCCACCCCCATCATCTGTTTATACTTTCCTGGTTTCCGTGGTTACTCCATGTTGTATACTCACGTCTGAAGATTTGGAGTTAAGAGTCACATGAACAAGAATGTTCAGCGTCTGGGTTACCACACTCAGTATGATCTTTTCTAGTTCCATGCCTTTACCCGCAGCTTTCGTTTGTCTTTACAGCTGAATCATATTCCACGTGGATCGGCACCACGTTTTCATTATCTGTTTGTCAGCAGAAGGACATTTAGGTTTCCATTTCCTGCATATTACAAATAGAGTACAATGAACATGACTGAGCAGGTATTTGTAGAACAGGAACGAATCATTTTTCATTGCTTCTTTCCTTTTGTTCCTTGCATGTCACTGGCTGACCTTTCTGAGCTGGAACTGCATTCCGTGTTCTTCTAGTTGCTAGCCTTATGGAGACATAGTTTCTGCGTGGATTTCTTTGATACACTCTAGTGACTTTCTTTTCAACAAGATTTAATATCAGTTCATTTGGAGAGCTCCCTTTGCTGGCATGGCCTGTAACAGGAGTTGAACAAGCAGAAGATTGTGTTTTTCACACACAATTTTTCCTCTTCATTTTTAGGAACTGAGTCTTGATAAGGAGGATTAAGGAATAAAAGTCAGCGTCCTCGCCCCCACCGAGGCTCTGTGTGTTTATAGAACACCACCATTCCTAGCTATTTAAAGGAGAAGGAAGGGGCAACATCACCTCTTTTAATCAGCAGACCCAGTACCCTGTTTAATGACATCTAGGCACTGGAGGCTTACTGACCTACATAGTGTCTCGGGATCTATTACTACAGTACTTCAAAACTGTGTGACACACAGCTCTGTCCCCATTGATTTCTCAGTGCTGGAAATTACTTCCTGACCTAGAACAGCACTGTGGCTGTGCTTTGGAGCTGGAACGTGGCTGTAGAATGAATAGTAGTAGAGGATTCCACAAGTCCTGGGCCTGAAACAAAGGCTGCCTGCTGTCCTGATAGGCGTTTGCCTTCTCTGTTGATGTCTAGTATTCTAGTAAAGAATAAGATTAAACATCTTTTCTCTGTTTTTCTACCAAACTGTTTTTCAAAGCTTTTATCATCTGATTGGGGTCCATCTATAGCTGATACTCATCGGAGACATAAAGGTTACAGGAACTTTAGCCAGGGTGGGGATGAAGGAAACATGGAAAATCTGTCTGCTGTGTTCTTTCAGCTCTGTAGGACTAATGGGCCCACCTCTGCCCTCAAGCAGTGGGGTCACATACAGGGACATATTGTATGACCTTGAGGTCTGACATTCAGTCTCCTGCTTACTGGGCTGGTCAGGTCCACGTTGATTTCTGTGAAACCCTGGAAATAGCAGAAGCAGAAGAATTCACTCTGAGTCCTTTGCCTTCTGTCTGTTTTCTCTTTCCTAAGAGATTTGAGGGGTAACAGTTGTGGGTGGGCCTAGACGAGGGACACTCATTTAAAACACTTATCTACTGGTTTCAGTTCTAATCAGATAATTAAATTAGAAACCCTGACATCTCTGAGAGCTCAGAGTTCCTGGAATTGGTGGAGGGAAGAACAGTGACTCTGTTTGGTCTCAATGGGATGTGTAATATTAACGACCCACAGTGGGGTCCCTGCTGCTGCCACCATCGTCTTGTCAGTGTCTGTAGTACACATTTGAAGATGTGGGGCTTCCATTCTGGCGGCAGCAGCCAGATTGCTTAACACTATGAAGGAAGAGGAAAACCAAACAAGAAGCTTAGGCAACACGCATTTGCTGTGGTGTGTAGCTAGAAAGCAGAGGGCTGTTCCCATTTTTTATTTCCCAGGGTCTCATAGCTCTAAAGGGCGTCTTCAGTCCTGGTTTCTCTTTGTCACTCAACTTCACATTCTTCTGGGCTAGTTTCATTCTCAGACGGCCCCTCCCTCATGTTGGCAAGATGACTTATGACCGTAAGTTCAGCTCGAAGTCTGAGCTTGGATTTTGTTGGCTTACTCTTGAATTATGTGTTCATCCTTGAGATAACCTCTGAAGCTGGCTCAAACCCAGAGTAGAGTAACTGCATGTGAAATAAATGTTCTGAAAGCCAAGGATGGATGGTTTTCCCCGAGGAATATTAGGGCACTATAAATACAGGGGAAGTGGGGATAGTAGCCAAGGCAACCACAGTTCTCCATCCTGGCCTGAGTAACTGAGCAAGGTCATTCAGGGAAGGCAAAGAGCTTTCCCTCCCAGATAGATCATGGCTCTCATCCACTTTTGAAGAACATAATTTGGGCTATCAGCCTGTGGTTTAAAAAGTAGCCTTGGATATTCAGATTTGGAAGAGAAGAAATAAGATAGTTTTGAACTATTGGACACTCCTACGTCTGGACAGACCAAGTAGTCTAAGAAGTGTCTAAGAGCCTTGTGCCTGGAGAGTAGGGGTAGGGATGCCAGGTGGATTTTTGTGAAGGCTGCCATTGCTGGGCACATCATAGAACAAGAAAGCGAAATGCTATCAGAGGCTGTAAACAGTGTAGCAGAACTCCATAGCCTTAGCCAGTGAATAACTGTCTACTTGCCTAGCCAGCTTGGGAACCAGTTCTCCATTGAGCTGGTTTTTCCTTAGGATGACATTTACAAACAATGCAGCCAGTAAAATGGGTTTGGGATCTGCTTGTGGCTACTGCAGTAGATTTGACTATAGGTGTTGGGAAACTTTCTGTAAAGGGTCAAATAGTAAATTTTACGTTTTGTGGGCCATCCAAGGTCTCTGTTGTTAGTTCATTTTATTTTGTAGATGGTGCCAGGGATTGAATCCAGGGTGTCATGTATGCTAAATGCAGGCTATAGATACTTCTACTTTTTTGCTTGAGAAAGTTAAATGATTTATAATCCTTCAAGAATATAAAAAACAGTTGGGTGGTGGTGGTGGTGCACACCTTTAATCCTAACACTTGGGAGACTGAGGCAGGTGGATCTGTGAGTTCGAAGCCAGACTGGTCTACAGAGTGAGTTCTAGGACAGCCAGAGCTGTTACATAGAGGAACCCTGTCTTGAAAAGCTAACACATGCACGCACACACGCATACACACACACACACACACACACACACACACACGCACGCACGCACGCACGCACGCACACACACACACACACACCAAAAAACCAAACAAACCAAAAAAACCATTCTTAGGTCACAAGTCATTAGAAAATACTCCAGGGGCTGAAATTCACCCAGAGTCAGAATGAGTTTGGAGGCAGATAGACCTGGGCGCTAGTACTTCTATGTTATTTGCTAACCATTTGGAAGTTTTAAACTTTTAGACCTTTAGTTTTTAGGACTGGAGAGATGGCTCAGCGGTTAATAGCCCTGGCTGTTCCTCCAGAGGTTCTGGGTTCAATTCCCAGCACCTTTGTGGCAGCTCACAACTGTCTGTAACTCTAGCTCCAGGGGGTTCAACACTCTCACACAGACATACATGCAAACAAAACACCAGTGCACATAAAATAAAAAGCAAATAAATCATAAAATGAACGTAAATTAAACAAACAAACAAATAAAAGACTTCCAGTTTTTCATATGCAAAAAGTCTTCCGGAAGCACCTGCCATTAGAGGGTTAGTTATTCTGAGGATGCTCAGTGGTGTTTGCTTTGTGGAAAGAGAACATTGACCCTCATGCCTGTACAATCTCTGGGAGAGAGCAGCGAAGCCATGGCCTAGGGATTTTTGCATTATGATTGTTCTTCCTCTTTTGATACTCCCTTTTTGTCGCTCCTGGGGAATTCATCACCAGGTTTTGGAATGTTGGTGCCAATCTTAGTTTCATCTCTGGTATTTTCAGGCAATGACCCACATTTTATTCCATATTTGGCAGAAACTAAAATAAATTGGCTTGATCCATTATCAGAATGCAGAATACGGATTTGTTTCGCTTCTAGCCAGAATTTTCCATTTTTATTGCATTCTGATATGCCAACCTGTCAGAGGTGTTAGTTAAAACCAGAACACCTCCCACCCCTGTACACACACACTTTATCAAGAAAAACATTACAGTTGTGGAGTTTTGTTTGTTGAACTTGGTGTTTAGAAGCCAGGAAATTTGGAAGTAGGTTAGCCATATTGCCTATTGATTTGTACAGGTAAATTAAAATGGAGTGGATAGGAATTATGTGCGCTTGCCAGTCCTCAGTATCTCTCAGCATCTTGCATGTACTTGCCCTAAATTTCTCATGTCACTTCCTCAGTGTAGTCTATCCTGATAGACCCCCAGTGATCAACTTTTCTGCTTTATTCTTTCCTATAGTACTTATATTGTTCTGACACACCATATAATTTATTTATTATGCTGTGTGTGTGTGTGTGTGTGTGTGTGTGTGTGTGTGCTGTCTGTCCTCACTAGACTGAAAACTCCATAAAGGCAAAGGTTTTTGTCCTTGTTTATGCCCAACTTAGAATGGCATCTGGTGTCAGGTAAATATTTGTTGAATGAATGAATAGGTTCTTTAATTCTTATTGGGTTTGCTGCATCCTATTTTCTCTAGTCTAGCAGACATGAGATTTGGGGTTGAATATCAACTCTGCCACAAATTGCCTCAGTCTTTGAGCAAATCATTTAATCTCTCAAGACTATAGTTCTCTTATCTTTAAAATAAGGGGTTAGAGTACATGATTGCAAAAGTTCCTACTAGGTCTGTAGTTCTGTGATTATAATCTCTGGTTAAAAGAGATCATGTACTACTATTAAAATCCCCACATCTATTTCCTAAAAACTATTTTGGATTTCATTGATGGGCAGTGTGGACTGAAAGAGAACTTCTAGAAAAAAGTCTTTGTAGGTACCCTCTGCATTCATCAAACAGTTCTTAACAAGGTTGCTCTCAAGAACATCTCTACTGCCCCTTGTAGGATAAAGTCTAGACATCTCCATCGGGCTGCTGGAACCCCATGGACTCCGAAGCCTGAGTTTTGGAATATGTTTTGGTATCTCCAGTAGCGGATGGATTTCCTAGCTTCAGTTCAATGAATCAACCCCATTCCCTCTCCCCCCCACTTAGTACCCCTTCTCCCACTTCCTTGATCAGTTGCTGGTGTGTTGGGCTAAGAACTTTGGCTGGCTTGGTGTGGCTAGCACATCAGTGCAATAAAGATGCAAAGGTTGTTGGGATTAGATGGTGAAAGATCTGGGGACCACAGTGATGAGTTTGTATTACATTCTAAGAAGCCACTAGAAATTAAAAACATTTATTGTTATTTTAAAATTATGTGTATGCCTGTGGGTCTGTGCACATGAGTGCAAGTGCCCATGGAGGCCGGAAGTAACAGAGTCCTCTGGAGCTAGAGTTACAGGTGATGGTTGTGAGCTGCCCAGTGTGGATGCTGGTACTTGGTTTGGTTCTTTGAAAAAGCGGTATACTGAGCTATCTCTCTAATCCCCTTATAATTTTTTTCAGTAGCATGGTAATATAACTAATGCTTTATGAGATAAATTCTGAAGATACACTTTAGAGAATATGGAAAATGCCACTTTCCTAACCCCAAAAACATTATGGGTGTGTGTGTAAATGCTAGGGTTCCTATTCTGTAGATGCGGAAAGACTGGGACACATAATGGGTTAAGAGCATTTGTGTCACAGAAAAACCATACTTTGAGCTGATAGTGTTGTTGTATATTAGATGGGATTGTGATCTGCAGGTTTGGTGAATATTGCATTTTCAAGTGGGTTGCAAACTGAACAATTGTGTTGAGCTTTGTGAGGCTGTCATTAAAGTTGACTGACTTACAGATGCTTCTGGAAGCCTTGACTGTTTAGGCTCAGCCTGCATGTTTGCTTATACTGTGGCAGTCTGGGCCAGATCCAGGACTGTAATTTCCCTTTTTGGCTAGCGTAAGAGAGTTTTCTCATGGCAAGGCTCACCTATTGCACTTAAACTTTAAGGCAAACACTTAGTTTTGCAGCTCCATTGGAGACTCCGGATTTGAAAGTGGAACACCCTGTGGTGTGCCTGATGATCTCAGAAGACGGGTTCCTGTTGAGCCAGAGCAGTGATTCTGAATGCTTCCTTATTACCTGGGGGATCCTGTCCTAGTGCAGGCTCTGGGGTTGGAGTGTAGCTCAGCAGTAGGATGTTTGTTTGCCCGGCATGCTTAAAGAGTTGGGTTCTAGTTCCAGAACCACCACAAACAAGCAAACAAACAAACAACCCCCCACCTGTTTTTTCTTTAGGCGCCGGTTGATGTCAGTGCCTCTGAGTGCATGTGTGAAACCAGGCTTTCTCACCCCAGTCCCACTCCGCAGCCCATCCCTTAAAAATGTCTTTTCTGGCTGGAGAAAGATGGCGGCGCCAGCAGCGTCCGGGCTCTCCCGGCAGGTACGGAGCTTCAGTACATCCGTGGTCAGGCCCTTTGCCAAGCTTGTGAGGCCCCCCGTGCAGATATATGGCATCGAAGGTCGCTATGCCACCGCCCTTTATTCTGCTGCTTCTAAACAGAATAAGCTGGACCAAGTAGAAAAGGAGTTGCTGCGGGTGGGGCAACTCCTGAAGGACCCCAAGGTGTCTCTTGCGGTTCTGAACCCCTACATCAAGCGCTCCATCAAAGTGAAAAGCCTGGCTAATATCACAGCCAAGGAAAAGTTTTCTCCACTGACAGCCAACCTCATGAATTTGCTTGCTGAGAACGGACGGCTAAGCAATACCCAGGCGGTCATCTCTGCCTTTTCCACCATCATGAGTGTCCACCGTGGAGAAGTGCCATGCACGGTGACCACAGCATCTCCTTTAGATGAAGCTGTTCTCTCCGAATTAAAGACCGTGCTGAAGAGCTTCCTGGGTCAAGGGCAGATATTGAAACTGGAGGTTAAGACTGATCCGTCAATCATGGGTGGCATGATTGTCCGAATTGGGGAGAAATACGTTGACATGTCTGCAAAGACCAAGATTCAGAAGCTCAGCCAGGCCATGCGGGAGATGCTCTGAAGGCTGTGGGAGCGCCCATCCTTGGAGCAACAATAAACCACTTCCTGAACAACAACAACAAAAAAATGTCTTTTCTGTTAGCCTCTCTCTGTCTATCTCTGGATTCCCACAGTCTGGAGTTCCCTTCGGACAGTCATCCCCATTTAGTGGCTTCTAGTGTTCGACACCAGAACTCACCGATCTCTTTATGTCTGTGGCCAGAGTGGCTTTTACAAGTGAAAAATTTTGCCACGTTCCCTTTTCTCTCAGAGGCCCCTGGTGGCCTCGCATTTGTTTTTAGAACTTCCCTCAGTCACGCTCTGGCTGCCCTTACTCCAGCCACTTCCAGCTTCGTCTTGCATCATCTTTGCATAGCCCTGCCTTGTGGCCCTTTTCTGCTCCCACGGGTATTCAAGCGCGTCTGCCACAGAGTCCTGTCTCTGCACTTGCCTCTGAAGTTGCACCCTTCTGCCCTTTCACCCCACTCTTATTTAAATCTTATTTAAATCTCTCCTGCAGTGTCTCTGGGGTCCGTGGACTCTCGTGTCCCTGTGATGGCCAGGCTTCTCATATCGCAGCAGGGAGATGGGCTTGGGGACATGGGGCGGCATGGGGGCATGGTTGGGTATTGTGCTCTGTGCTCCCCAGTCAGCACTGGAGTGTTTTAGGAAGTCGTAGATTGCCCAAGAGCTGGCTAAAAGCCACTCTTCCTGGAAGGGCAGTGATGGTGAAAGTGTGTAGGAGGAAGAGGAAGAGCAGTGTCTCCACCAGGGACTGCACCATATCACTGAGAACTGGACTCCGAGGTTACTCCTTGTTTGTAGTTGTGTACTTGGTGAATGGTCTGTGTTCCTCCTCTGACTTACATGCTTCTCCTTTTCCTATTGCAATTTCGTAAATGCAGAAACTCTACCCCAGAGGAAAGAATTGCCTAGTTAGGGGCTAGAGGACAGATGGCTGAACTGAGAAAAAGATCAGGCCTGATGTAATTGGTAGCCCCTTTTCTCAGTACACCAGGCTAGTCTGCCGGTTGAGTGGTCTCCTTCAAGGCCTGCCTTATGTTTAGCAACTTCCCAGACATATGAATAGGCCAGTTTATGTAACACCATTCCTAACCAGACGAGAAGGCATATCTTGGCTACATTGTGCATCACATCTAACCCCACAAATGAGGCCACCTGTTAGTGCGTCTGCCTTAAAGAGAAGTACGCAGTGCTTGGATTACCAGTGTGGATTACCAGTGGAGCATCTTGCCTGATCCCAGCTATGGCTTCTTCTTCTTCTTTTTTTTTTTTTTTTTTTTTTTTTTTTTTTGAGACAGGGCTCCTTTGTGTATCCTTGGCTATTCTGGAACTCCCTCTATAGATCAGGCTGGCCTTGAACTCAGAGATCCGCTTGCCTTTGCCTCCTGAGTACTGGATTAAAGGTGTGTACCTTCACCTACCCAACAATCTTATTTATATTTTTGGTTTTTCAAGACAGGGTTTCTCTGTGTAGCCCTGGATGTCCTGAAACTTGCTTTGTAGACCTGGCCTTGAACTCGCAGAGATCTGCCTGCCTTTACCTCTTAGGTGCTGTGATTAAAGGCGTGCACCATCACACCTGGCGTAAAAGTCTGACTCATCATATATTTATTTTTGAAGACTGGGAATTGAACTCAGGGCCTCACACATGCTAGTCAAATGCTCTGTCACTGATCTACACCCCCAGCACCAGCTATGGCTTTTTAGAGGTGCTTCTTAATGTCTTTTCATTTTCCTTATTATAACTTTATTCTTTGTACATTGACTGCTTAAAACTTACTATAGTGTAAACGATAACACTCTCTTAGATGCTAAGAGCGCAAGGTCCACTGTTGCAGCATCAGTGGTCTGCAAGGCACATGATAGGCGCTCCACAAATGCTTACCCTGAGAAATGCCTTGATTTGTGTTATGCTAGCACGTTTACCCCCTTTGGCTTCTTTGAGGCCAAGTGTACTTGTACCTGTGAATTCCTCAGCAGGATTTATTCTGTATTCTACAGGGGAATGGTTGGACCTGCCTTCTCAGCTGCTTGTTTACTTGCCTGATTCACGGGCCTGATGCGGTGGGACTGTGTGATAAGTGAACAGCCTTGATCCACTCGGGGAAGATTCAAAAGTGCTTCATTTGTTTCCTTTTTATCCCTGAAGGCAAGTTCTGAGAGAGCCATAATTATCTTCCATTGTCTGTGATGAGGATCCAGAAAATGCCAACTGCAAACAAGTACCTATAAACTATCCAGACTAAGTGGGTAGATGATGAATTTGCTTGTCCCAACTTTAAGATTAGAGTGTGGCACTAGGGCGGGCTAGAGATGTGCAGCCTTTTACAGTTCCTTCCTTTGGTGATGCATTGGAGCTGGAGGTCCTGTCCTCCCCAGCTCCTGTTGCATTAAGCTGCTGACAGAAGGCCCACCCTTTTTCTCATCTGTTTCCATCATGCGGGCCTTGGTGTAGACCTGCTTGGGGTGTCATCGATGTATTTTGTAGCTGTGAACCCTGCCGTGAACCTGGCAGCATGTTTTTCTGTGCAGTTAAAACCCCAGGATATAAAGTATCTGTCTGCAAACTGGAAGGTCTTAGTGTGAGGGCGGAGATACGCCGTGGCTGTGGCACAGAGTGTGGAAGCGATACTAGCTTCAGTTCTTGTTTCTCTCTAGGGAACTGTCCAAATCTCTACATGGAATGGCTTCTGTCCTCCCTGATGGGGAACAGCGGGCCCCAGCAAGTCCTCTGGACAGCAGCACAAACCATGTTTGTGTGTATCACCAGCCCATGCTGGAGCTGTTCCTTGTTCCTGAGCGTCTTTAGCTGCACCATGGTGGCCGTGTGGTTTAGTTTATCTGGGACACTAAGCCGATTGCTTCTGGCTTCTTTTAAAACTCTTTTTTCCCCCTGGCATATGCTCTTTGGGGGTAGAGCTGTGATTTGTGTTTAGGTTTTTGCATTTCAGCTAATGCCTCATCCAGTTCTACCTCCTATCATCTCCAGGTTAATCCCTGTGCTCTAGTGCTACACCAAAGAGTGGCGAGAGCGCAGTCCTAGCTAATAGCTGTTGGTGATACCCTGCATACCAGACCTTCAAATTCTGCACATATTCTCATTCAGTCCTCAGAGCAGCTTCTGAAAGCTGGGCATTATGGTGTCCACTTGCAATCTCAGCACTTGGGAGGGAACACAGGAGGGACAGGTATTCAAGGTCAGCCTGTACTTTATGAGAGCTTGTCTCAAAGAACAGCCAAACAAACCAACCAAACCTAAACCTAAAGCTGGGCATAGTGGCACATACCTTTAATCCCAGTACTAGAGTTGGGCAGATCTCTGTAAGTTCCAGCCCAGCCCAGCCCAGTCTACACAGTCTACATAGTTAGTTCCAGGCTAGCCAGGGCTACATAGACCCTGTCTGAAACAAAAACAAAAGCAAAGTCCCAAACCAAACAACCAAACAAAAAATCAAAACAACCATCCTAACCCCAAACCCTCCAAAACAAACCTAAACTGAGCCAAACCAAACCAAAACATCAAAATCTAAACCAATCAGATCAAAACCAACCTCTAATACCATTATTATTGCTACCATCTCTTATTTTTTAGATAGTATAATTATGAAGCTCCTATGAAAAACTGAATTGTCCCCCTTTCAGGCAAAAATGAACCACACAAGAACACCCATAAAGTCTCACCACAGTGGCTGCCTAAGCCCGAGCTGAGAGGCTCAGCCCTACACAGTCAGTCTTCCCTAGGAAAGAACGCACTAGTTGGCTCTCCAGTATCAAATGGTCTGCCCTGAAAACTTACAGACAAGTAACATACAGGCTGAGCAGGTTGTACTTACTGTATTTAGGATAATACATCCAAACACACACACACGCCCACACACACACGTGTACACAAGTGTGTGTGTACAACAATATGAATGAAAGCGGCCATAAATTTGAAAAAAGAGTAAGGAGGGGTCTATGGGAAGACTTGGAGTAAGAAAGGGAAGGGAGGATGATGTAACTATATTATAATTTTAAAAAGAAAAGGAATAATCTAAAAAATGAACAAAGGTCACCCCTCACCCCCACCACAAGTATTCTATGAGAACAAGAAATGGTTGGTTACCTTACCCGATTGATGAGTATTTTCTAGGCTGTCTGCTAAGGTATAAGATTCAGTAGAAGTGTTCCCCCCACCCTTTCCCTTTTTCCTTTTTAGAACTGTTACCAAGGAGATGGATTGCTTTCCAAAGGCAAATATGATAAAGAATATCTCGCCCCCTGCCTTTGGCTCCTCTTGTGTGTGATGAATGTTGCCCTACCCAGCTATTTCCTCAGGCAGTCTGAGGATGAAATGCTTGTCTTGAGTTCCCATGACTGGAGAAAGTCACACCCTTGGGGAACACTGTATCTTCAAACATATTAATTTAAGTAGAGGCTAGTCATATTCATCTTTAGTGCCATCCTTTGTCTGTGTGCCAGGACATACTGTCCTTGTGTTTAGGTAAGACTGGTGAGCGTATGGGTCAGATTTTGTAACCTTGAGGAGTGAGGGTAAAACCTGGACCAGTAAGCTCATCAGAGAGAATCCATTCCCTGTGCTAAAGGCTGAGATGAAAGGAGAAAAGCTGTCCTGTAGTATTTTCTATATGAATGAGCTATTTGTTTATAACACCCGTCCATAGAGTTTTGTTTTTGCAGGAATGACTACAATTTTGCCAGTTTTAGTGCAGACTGGTTACCATTGGTGATGAAGGCTATAAACGGATGTGTTGAAGATGGCATTGTTCCGATTTAATCTTGAGTCTAGTGTTAGGTCCTAGCCACTCTTTAACAGAGCTGTAGGTAGTTAGCAGGATATGGCTTGTTTAAGATTTTGTTTGTTTTTCTTTTGTCCTTGATTTTAGTGGAAATGTCCACGAATTATGAATTTGATGAGACAGGCAGAAATGGAGGAGAAAGGTGAATTACGATCATCAGCTGGCATGGCTCTGGAGTGTTTGTGATTGAAGTTTCTCTGTTTTATTGGTGTAGAGGCATAGAAAACAGAAAACTTAATGATTTAGAAAATAGTGGACACAGCATTGAAACTAGTATTAGCTATCAGAGTAGACAGTAGGCTTACATCTGGGGACTCTGGTGAGAGGCCTCTAGCTTAATTTTTAAAATTCAGATTGGGAGACTTTGGGTCTATCTTCTCTATATTGCTATTTCTTTGCCTGTGAAACAGAGACAATAATATTTAGGTTTGCTCTGCTGGGCAAAGTCAAGGAGCAGTGGGTTGCATTTTCCTGCAGAGCTAGTCTAATGTGATCCTCAGCCTATAGTGCTTCATAAAGCTCGCACAAACTTTGGCCACCCTATTTCTCTGGTTATCATTGTTTTTCTTTTGTGGTTTAAGAATAGTTATTTGAAATGAAAAATTTTTTTTGGGAAATAAAATTGATCTGTGGAACAGATTAAATCTAGGATTGCCAGATAAGAATAGGACACCCAATTAATTTGAATTTATGATAAGCAATGGACATTTTAAAGTGTATCTTCAGATATTCATTGTTTGCCTCAAATTTGTGTGACTGTTCTGTGTTTTTATTTGTGAAATACGGCATCTTTATTGTTTATACAGACCACAATCTTGGCTACCTTTCTGATCTCTACAAAAATCAAAAAACAAACAAACAAAAAACAAACTGAGGAATTCCACACAGAATGTAGGAATATAATTTTCTTGTATCTGCTCATAGCTCCTGCTGTTTGTTGTAACAAGCAGAAACCTGGGTTTTCATAGATAGCCCAGCCATCCATCAAAACAGTAGTTTCATAGCAGCCAAAAGCTTTTTGTTGAGAAATAAGCCAGAAGGAACTCTCTCTGATGACACTTCCTTCTGCTTCATTGGCTTGCTGGCTGTTCTGTGTGTGCCTGTGGGGAGGAGGGTGTGGAATGGAATCATGAGATGCCTCCAGCAGCACTGTCAGTAGTTCACTGAGGAGAAGTTGGCGGTTTGTGGGGAGGGCTCTCTGGGGGCCTCCAAGAAAGCATTCCCAGGTTTCAGCAGCCAGTAGGGAGCCTTGCCTATAGATACTGCATGCCAAGGAAACATGGATGAGAAAGATATGGAAGACCTGGCCCTTGGTGACTGGGAATTTCGAGAGATAGGGCCAGTGTGTGTTAGTCACTGTTACAATTTACAGGATACTTCCTCTGTGACTTCGTGTCCGCCCTGGCAGGTGCTTTCCACTAAAGCCCACAGCAGGCTTCTGAGTAAGATCCTGTAATCACCCCGCTTTCCATATGAGGGAGCAGGAACTTGGACCGTGTGCTAGAGCTTAGTGTCACTTGAGACCTGTCAGACTTAAACGTCTCTGTTGTAGGTTGAGGAATTAAAATGATCACTATTTAATAACGTCTACCTATAAAAACATCGGTTTCATAGGATGTTCCAGAGAATTAGACCCAGTGTGTGTACTGTATACAAGTAGCGATTACATAGCAACTATGCATAACTTTCTGGGGCTGACTGTCAAGGCTGAGGCTTGCCAGAGAGGCCTCTGGGAAATCCACTCCTCTGCCTCCCTATGGACTCACACTCACTGAACAAAGCTTCTGTATTCTGCCAGTATCCTAATAAAGCATGGTTTTGAACAAATTAAAGACAGTTCTTATTATGAAAATTTCTTTCCTGCTCATTTGTCTCATCCTTTTCTCAGACAACTCTTAATTTGTATATTGTATGCTAGCCATGTTTGGGAACTCCACATAAATGGAATCATATTGTATGATATTTTGTGTCTGGATTCTTTCACATAGCCCAATATCTTTTTTAACTTTATATGTTGTATCTTATATTACTAAATCATTCCCTTTTCTTACTGATTAGTATCTCATTGTGAATCATACTACATTTAGTTTTCTATTTTCTCCTTCATAGATATTTAGTTCATTTCTATTAATTTTTTTTAATATTTGTTGATTTATCAGTGGTGTGTGTGCACATACACACATGCTATGGATGGCACATGTGTAGAGATCAGAGGACAACTTGTTGTATTCAGTTTTCTTCTTCCACCGTGTGGGTTCCAGGGATCAAACTCAGGTCATCAGTAGTCATCAGTGCCTTCCCTGCTGAGCCACTTTGCTGATCCTTTTATTTTTATTAGTCTGAGCGTTTTATGCAAATTTTTGCATGAAAGTCCTTTTATTTCTCTCAGGTAGGTGGCTGGAAGTATATTATCTACCTTTGTGTTTTTTGTGATCAAAATGCCTAACAGAAACAAATTAAGGGAAGAAAGACTTATTTTGGCCCATAGTTTATCAAGATCTCAGTCCAGCATGGCAGGAAAAGCATTTATGGCATTGTGTGTGGCAGAGGCTCCTCACATTGTAGCCAGCCAGAAAGAAAAGCAGAGTGTATATTGGAACAGGGGGTTAGGTATAATCTCCAAAGGCTCCCTCCCCAGTAATCTGCTCTGCTATGCCCTCCTTCTAAAGACTTTGCCCCCCCCAACTTCAGCAGTACCACAGGAGAACAAGGCTGTAAACACAAGCCTGTGCGTGTGTGTGTGTGTGTGTGTGTGTGTGTGTGTGTGTGTGTGTGTGATGGGGGAAGAGCCACTAGCCAATCACATCAAGTTGGGGTGTGGCTACTGGGACCCCAGGTAGAAAATCGAGAGAACTCAGGTATGCGCTCTCTCCATGTGGTGTCCGCCAGAGGGATTGGATCTTTGGTAGAGTGAGTTCCCCTTTTTCCTTTCATTAAAAATACCTGTTTCTATTGAGCTAGCTTGGTTATTGATTTGTGCCGACTTGATAATTCGTCATCATGTGTGTGTGTGTGTGTGTGTGTGTGTGTGTAGGGGGCCGCTCCCTTTCAAAACACAGCATCTGGGGAACTTATGTTTAATTGGAGCTTGTTTTGTAAGAGGGAATGTACTACTGGGTTTGCCTGAAGACAACAAAGGTGAGGTTTGCATCAGCCACCAATGCTAGTGTGACCTAGGGTGACATTCAGAGAGGTAAACTAGGCAGATTTAAGATCAAGATCTTAGCAGAGCATCAAGAGTTATCTCAGGCTATTCTGGGATAACTTTTCCTGGGCTAGCCTTTTATTTTCTTTCTTTTTTTTTAAAAAGATGCTAGTATAATTTTTTGAGCATAATATATGTACATTTTAAAAAGCTATCTTTTCTCATTTTACATACCAATCCCAGTTCCCACTCCCTTCCCTCTTCTGTTCCATCTACCTTCCCCCCCTCCACGCCTCAGAGAGGGTAAGGCTTCCCACTGGGAGTCAACAAAGTCTAGCACATTGCTTTGAGGCAGGACCAAGGTCCTCCCCACTATGTCTAGGCTGAGTAAGGTATCCTTCCAAAGAGAATGGGTTCAAGTCAGTACAAGCAGTAGGGATAAATCCTGGTCTCACTGCTAGTAGCCCCACAGTCTGCCCCAGCCATACAACTGTCACCTACATTCAGAGGGCCTATTTTGGTCCTATGCTGGTGTTGTGTGTTGTCCCCCTTGCCCCCACCCTCTGTCAGGCCGGAGTTGGTGAGCTCCCATTAGCTCAGGTCAGCTGTTGGCTGTTTCAGTGGGTCTTGATTCCTTTGCTCATATTATTGCTCCCCCCTCTCTTCAATTGGACTTTGGGATCTCAGCCCAGTGCTTTGCTGTGGAACTCTGCATTTGCTTCCATTAATTGCTGGATGAAGGTTCTGTGATGACGATTAAGGTAGTCATCAATCTGATTACAGGGGAAGGCCAGTTCAGGAACCCTCTCCACAATTGCTTAGTGCCTTAGCTGGGGTCATCCTTGTGGATTCCTGGGAATTTCCCTAGTGCCAGGTTTCTTGTTAGCCCTATAATGGCTCCCTTAATCAGGATATCTCATTCCTTGCTCTCCCTCTCTGTCCTTCCATCATCTCAACCATTCCTGTTCCCTCAAGTTCTGTTCCCCCTCCCCTTCTCCCCTATATCCCTCCGTTCTTCACCCCCCCATGCTCCCAGTTTTCTCAGGAGTTCTTGTCTATTTCCCCTTCCCAGGGGGCTCCACGTGTGCTTCTCTTAGGGTTCCCTCTGGTGTCGTGGACTAGAGGCTCGTTATCTTTTGCTTTATGTCTAGTCTGATGTCCACTTAAGAGTGAGTCCATACCATATTCATGTTTCTAGGTCTGGGTTACCTCACTCAGGATGTTTTTTTTTTAGTTCCATGCATTTGCATGCAAATTTCAAGATGTCATTGTGTTTTAAGCAGCTGATTATTTGTTTTTTTGATATCTAGTGTCTTGAGTTCGTTATATATTTTGGAGTTCAGTCCTCTGTCTGATGTGGGGTTGGTGAAGATCTTTTCCCATTCAGTAGGCTGCCTTTTTGTCTTATTGACTGTGTCCTTTGCTTTACAGAAGCTTCTCAATTTCAGAAGGTCCCATTTATTTACTGTTGCTCTCAGTGTCTGTGCTACTGGTGTTATAGTTAAGAAGTGGTCTCCTGTTGGGTTAGCCTTTTCTAGAAGGCTGTTTCTGCTGCATATTTAGCAGGTGGGGCAGAAGGCTTCTCTTTCTGTAGCTATCTCTGGACACAAGAATTAAAATGTCATTTTAGAACTATCCCATGATGATAGTCCAGTTAGACTACACCAGTTAGACTGGTGTAGATGAATGAGCTTTTCATAAAGCTAAGTTTATTTGTAATCACTGAAATCTGCGTCTTATTCTGATAATGCATGTTTTTTATTTTGAAGTGGGTAAGACTGCATGACTGCTTTTTAAGTTATTTTAGAGTGTGTATGTGTGTGTGTATGTGTGTGTGGCAGATATTTTGTGTACACATACACATGAGTGCGTGTGGAGGTACAAGGTGGGGAGCATTTCAGATTTAAACCGTCACATGTGGCAAGTTTAATGATCAGATTTTCTAGGCAAGAGAGTGAACATTCAGAAGTGGGACTGAGCCTTGAGTGCTCTCTACCTTTAGATTTTGAGACAGGGTCTCTCCTCTCACTGAACCGAGGTTCATTGATATGCCTGGGTTGACTAGCTAGTTAGCTTCAGGGATCCACCTATCTTTGCACCTGTAAAGCTGGTTTCACAGGTACGTGGCACCATGTCCTGCCTTTTAGATGGATTCTAGGGTCTGAACTCAGATCCTTATGCTTGCTTTACCAATCTCTAACCTGCAAAGACTGTTTGTTAAAGAAATTAAGTGATTGGGCTAGTGAGATGGCTTAGCAGGGAAGGACTCTTGCTGCTAAGCTTGATGACCTGATTTTGATCCCCAGGAGTGATGTGATAGAAGAAGAGAAGAGAACTGACCTTTTTGGGTTGTTTTCTGACTTCCACATATACATCATGGTATGCATGCACACATACAGACACATACAAAGAAATAGCTATGATAACAAATAAAAATTAAGTGACAATGATATACATTTTATGGTTGTACATTGCATAATAAACTATTGGTATCAAAATTTTATACATTGCATGTGTGTGTGCAGGTATGTACATGTGTGTGAGGGCGTGTTAAAGGGTTATTGAAGGTCCCTAATCAAGGAGCCCTGCCCCAGAAGGCTGAGGAAGGGGCTTGGTCAGATCTGTGGACTTTGCCTCTATTCATATATATATAATGTTATTGTGGAGTGTGGACACCAGGGAGATGTATGGGTGAAATGTAAGTACAAAATAGTGGGATTAAGAAAGCATACTCCCAAGCACATTGTTCCAGCTCCATTTTCTGGACAGCTGACCCTGAGTAAACACATGCATTTTATGGGCACATGTGTCATCTTTAGTCCCTTTGGGAAACCCAGGAAACCAGAAGCAGGCTAAGACTGGGTTTCCTGTGAATGTTTTGGACTAACCAGCAATTGACTCTGCTCAGAGTAAGCGGTTGTTTTCTTTGAATGGCTATTGGCTGAGACTGGAGGCACTGGGGAAATAAATGGCAGCAATGGGGAAATGGCGATGAGGGGAGAGTTTTGGGATCCTAGGTGGGAAGAGTCTTTCCATAAATATGTACATTCCCTACGTTGGGGCAAGCAGGTAGGACTTTTCTCTAACATGATCCTGAAGTAGGCTGAGCAGTTTTCTCCAGTTAATGTTTTAACTAGCTTGAGATTCCCTAAGCTCACAGAGGACAGGCTGGTGCCATTTGACTCTAGAAGCAGCTGTGTTAGGTAGGTGTGGTTGTTCCATTTTTTGTGTGAGGCAGCTTTGGGTCAGGAGTATGTGACCACTTGTTTAGATGAGAGAGGTGCAGAGCCCACTGCCAGTGAACGGCCAAACTCAGCGTGTTGTGTAAACCAGAGTGGGTGTGTCCCATCAGCAGTTTCTACCCCAGATCTTATAATCGAGACCTAGTACTTTCTTTCAGAAGGGCAGCGGAGGCTTGGTGTATGAGAGCTGGAAACAGATTTCACAGGCCTTGTAGAAAAGTGTCCCCAGGGCAGCTGGCGAGGCTGAACTGGCTGTGTCTTACACACTTTATTTGCTGTCCTCTGTCCACAGCTGGCTCTATTGATTTAGCTTTGGGAAGTCTTTGCCTTGGCTGCCCTCCATACCCATCCTGTCGATACATCCCGGGAGTGTTCGGGTTTATACCACTTTACAACCTTAGCTCTTGAGCCTGATGTGAGCGAGTGCCCCTGCCTCGGTGCTTATGCTTGTCAAAGGGACAGAAGACAGAGGACTGTGCGGCTCACCTGCTGGTGGCTTCCTCCTGGCCTGCCCTTGGGAAGGAACAGGTTCGCACAGGCTGTGAAATATCTAGTGAAATGCTGTGTCATGTCCTAGTGAGGAAGATGAGTAGAAAAGGAAGAACTGGGAGGCTTCCTCTATTTCTCCTTTAAGTTTCACACTGTTTTAGGAGACTATCGGACTGAACCAGGCGAGATGCAGACCAGCTTCTCTGCTTGTGGATGAGCTAGAGCAAATGCACTGTCAATACATGGCCTCTGGCTTATTAGCTCATGGCCCTTGTGCTTTCCTGGTACTGGCACCCCACCCATCAGATAGCTGTCCCCTTTTATGAGATAAGAGACTGGTGGCCAGTGTTCTGATTTTAACTCCAGAGGGCTGACTTTTATCATAGCTTAACTGTTTGTATTTCAAAGGACACGGTTGACTGCAATTGTGTGAAATGACATTGTGAAGTTTTGTAATGTACGAATGTTAAAATGTAACTATAAAGTATGCCTTTCTGGTGTCTTTTTTTGAACGGTCTTATTTGTGTATTTTATCAGTCTGTTAGGCATTTTTATTATCCCAGTAATCTATCTTCGTTATGGAATGATTAGAAAATGCAGATAAGAGGAAAAAAAAAGAAAGAAAAAGGAAAAGAAGGAAAAAGCTCCAAATAAAAGTCCCCTGAGAGAGAAGCCAAGATGTGAGGACTTTGAACTTAGCAGGAGGGATCCCTTCAATGGGTGGATGCGAGCCAGCATTGCCAGCCTCGCTCTGCTCCTCTGTTTCAGACCTAGAAGTTGGTGTGTAAGAGCAAGTCCTGGAGAACAGCCAGGCGGCGTTCACTGTGCTGACCTGTGAGCTCCGATGGAGTTCAAAAGTCCTCCTGTCAGTTGCCCACCTGTAAAGGGCAGACCTGAGGAGGGAGAAGTAAGCCCTAGGATGAGGTCTCTTTCCTGTCTCTCTGTCATTCGCTGGCCCCCAGCTCTGCCTAAACCACCCAGCCGGCCATCCCCGTCTATCCCCATCCATGCTCTGCCTAACCACCCAGCCGGCCATCCCCGTCTATCCCCATCCATGCTCTGCCTAACCACCCAGCCGGCCATCCCCGTCTATCCCCATCCATGCTCTGCCTAACCACCCAGCCGGCCATCCCCGTCTATCCCCATCCGTTCTCGTCCCCTCATTCATGTTATTCATTCAGTTCTACTTTGTTGTGTCTCTGCTGAGTGCCAGATTGTGTTTGGCTCTGGGAATGCAGTATGAGAAAGACAAGCTCTGCCCTCACAGAGCTTGCCCTAGGCCAGTGCGGGCTGTGCTCTCCTCCCCGCCCTTTCCTTTTTCTTTGGTTGTGAGTGTTAGAATATCATTCATTCATTTTAAACCAATGTACAAAGTATGAGACTAATAAAAAGGTTGGAGCCTCCTCCCTTAAGACAGGGCATAGGTATCCCAGACTGCTTTTCACTGGAAAGCTGAGAATAAACTTGAATTTGTGATTCCTGTCTTCACCTCCCAAGTGCAAGGATTACAGGCGTGTACCACCACACTGCCTTTGTGTAGCACTGGGGGCCTGACCCATGGCTTCCTGAGTGCATCCTACCAGTGGATGGATCCCAGCTCAACTGCTTTGCTTTCAGGCTTACCTCCCCTTGCTCCCGTGTATAAGACACCCTGAACTGGAGAGTGCAAGTGTTTCTCCCACTTTGTTCTGGTTTCGAACCCTTCCCATCTACAGCTACCTGCGACTCAATAATTTCAAACACGGAAGTCGAGGAGGAGGCCTCTTGCGGCTGAGGGAATTCTCAGAATGAGCTTTGACTTTTGTCTGGGAGAGGTTCCTGCGTTATCGGAGAGAGAAGGCCTCATTGTGTGTTACAGCTGGATCAAGTTCCAGAGTCCTCCCTGCGGTTCTTTGGACAGGGCTGAGTTGAGCTGCCCTCTCAGAAGAACGGAGTGGGACTTAGGGTGGTGTCAAAGGGAGCTCTGTGTCCCAGCCCTCCCCAGGCAGAGGGCAGGGCTTCAGCTTCAGGCCAAGCCCTGGTGTCAACAACACAGCATTTTTGTGAACATGCCTTTTGTGTTTGTATGTCTGCCCTTCCTCCTCCCTCTTTGTCTCTCCCTCTGGTGTCTAGTCATTTATTAAGGAATTTTGGTGGGAAATTTAGAAAATGCAGTGTTTGGAAACTCCCTTCCTTTTGAACTGTGACACCTGGGCAGATTTGTGAGCTGCAAGGATGGAGACATTTGATCCATAAACTGAGAATGTTCCAGGAAACAGAATTTCCCAACCTTAATCACTTCCATCACTTTCTGCCACATGGATGGAGCACCTATTCTATTGTTTATCTAATATTTTTTTTCAGTTGGGAGTCTTTGATCTTTTTTCAAAGGATATTCTTGGTTTCCTAAAGAGCTAGTCTGATTTTCCCCAACAGAAAGTTAAGAAAAGTTTATCATGCAAACTCCATTGTCTGTGTGTCACCTCTGGTGACTCCGGCACCACCAAGCCATATAGGTGCTATGCTGGGGAGAAGCTGAATTGCAGACTACAGCATCTTGATTCAGCAGATTGCAGGAGGGTCGTGAGATTATATGTACCCCTTCTAGCCCTTTGTCCCTCTCTCTTCCCATTAATAAGGTAAATTAGTGGCTGCATCTCAGGCTGGTGTGTGAGATGCTTTATGGGGTGTGGCCAGACAGGGAAAGGAGTCTCCTTGACTGCTCTGTGCTCTGCACTTGTCTGGGCTGACTCTTCCGTGTTCTCTACAAACACCCAAGTACCGGCCCCTGAATCAGTACAGGGCAGATGATCACCATTGAGGGCACAGAAATCACTGTTCAGTGTGTTGTGGACGCAAGTCTCTCCAAATCGGGTGATTTTGCTACCATTTCTAGCAAGCGTCACTCTGTTGGGTAGAAAGCAGAAGCCAAGAGGATGGGTTATGGAGATCAACTACCTAGACTTCAGCCCCAGGCCTGTTTCTTTTAGGAAAGGTAACCTCTTTTTTCATTTATCTAACAAGTGTTATATGCTCATGAGTCAGTCACTGCTTAAAAGGCTCTAGAGATAGTCTAGTGAGGAAAATAGAAAGTAAGAGGTTGGAGTATATTATGTATAAGCAGAACTTCTATGGAACGCTTCGCTTAAATGGAAGAAGGAGAAGCTGACATATCACTTGTGGTTTCTGTGAGGTGCAAATGAGCTGGTGCACACGAACCTTGTTAGCACAGTGCCTGACTCACAGCCACTGCTTACTTACTGCTGGCTGTTTACTTATGACACCTGTGTGTCTAACATTGCTCCAGGATTGCAAGTCAGTCTGAGCATTTCACTCCTGCTTTAGCTGAAGAAGGAACCGGCTGAAACCTTCTCTCCATGTTTCTTGGCTGTTAGCGACTGAAACCTCCCAGTCTCTAGAAATCTCTCATGGCTTGCAGCCTCCTCACCTCATCACGGGATTCTCAAAATTCCTAGTCACCACTGAGGAGGTACGAGTTCGTTCTCATCACTCAGCTGTCCAGTTCAGTTGACGGTGTCATCTCTGAATGACGTTTCTTGGAAAGAATCTTTTGTGGTAGGGTCCCTTGTCTGCTGCCTCCACCCGGCAGTGTTTCCTCCTTCCTTCCCTTGGTGTGAGGGTTGTTTGGGCACACATCCTGACATGACAGTTGCTGCAAGCATTTGTTTAACACAGTTCTTTACAGGAAAAGCCTACTTCAACTGTGGTCTAAAATAGGTTTTCAAGTAAAAGTTCGAGTCCTTGTTTATGGAGAAGTTTAACTGTTTTAACTCCATTTACTTTTTAAAAGAAATGTTCTAGGGGGCTGGAGAGATGGCTCAGTGGTTAAGAGCACCGACTGCTCTTCCAGAGGACCCGGGTTCAATTCCCAGCACCCACATGGCAGCTCACAACTGTCTATAATTCCAGTTCCAGGGGACCTGACACCCATGGCAAAACACCTATGCACATGAAATAAAAATAAATAATAAAAAGTTTAAAAAAGAAAAATGTTCTGTTTATCACAACTGCCTGTAACTCCAGCTGTGTGGGGTCTAAGGATACACACACACACACACACACACACACACACACACACGTACGCACACACACACATCTATTGTTGGCAGAGGCATTTACTTGCAGGTATTTTTCTTTGCCTTGTAGGTGGTCCCCTTCTCCCAGAGGCTTCACATCATTTTTGTGCATAGTCCTGTCTTAATTTCTTTATGATTTGACTGGTCATATTAAAGTAAGGTCTACATACATAACTGCGGTTTATCTTTATTGCTTCCTTAAAGGCTCTGTTTCCAGATACAGTTATATCGTGAGGTCCTAGGAATTAGGATGTATGTATGAATTTTGTATAATACGATTGAGTCTATATCAGTGTGTCTCAAGAATGCAGCTGTGAACCGCTGACTTTACCCCAGCACCTTGAGTTGCTCCAACCAATCCTCAAGAACAGAAGGAGGAGTTGGCTGGCTTTGAACTCGGGTGTGGGCACAGAGCTCAATGAAATTTTGCCGGTGATTCAAGGCAGTTGGCTGATCCTCTGGAGGGTGGGCTAGGCTGGCAGTGTTTTATGTACAACCAGCATGTAATTTCATTTGCCCTCACGTCCTGGCTGCTTCCAGGCAGGACTTGAGGGAGGAGAGTGGTGGTTGTTAGGGGAAGGACTTGCTGACGGTGAAAGTGTGACACTGTCCTCCAGACAAGACGCAGAAATGCCAGACAGGAGCTGGAAAAGCCACAGCTAAAGCTTCCTGGCAACCTGTGTCACCCCCTTTCCGGTTCAGTGTACTGCAAGAGGGGCTTGGAGTCTGTTGACTTTGGCCGTGCTGTAGTTTAAGGAGATTCATTGGTTTCCAGTTCCTGTTCTCTCAGGACATTGAGTATTGCGATGACCTGGAAGACTGATCTTTATTCAAATTGGAGGAAGAGTTAGGTTGTTTTGAGGGAGACCTGGCACAGGAAGGGATCAGACAGCAGCATTCCTCCTGACATGATCTCTGACTTGCATGGCAGGTACTCAGTTGCCTAGAGCCTGGGTACAGCAGGGCTAGGTAAGTAAGCGCGCAGGAATTCCCAAGTATTAATGGGGTAGCTTCATGATGCACTGGAGGATGATGGTCAAGATTGCAGCCTGTGGTGTCCCAGTGACTTGGCTAGCACCTGGCTTTGCTTCTCACTTGGGTGAAATTATTTTTAAAAGTTGCATTTTGTTACCAGGCATGGTGGTGAATTCTTTTAATCCAAGCACTCCAAGGCAGAACAGATGAATCTCTGTGAGTTTAAGACCAGTTTGGTCTGCATAGTGAGTTCCAGGTCAGCCAGGGATACATAGTGAGACCTTGCCTCCAAAGCAATGTGTTTACTTAGTGTGTGTGTGTGTATGTGTGTGTGCATGCATGTGAGCGAGTACACATGTGTGTATACACCAAGCAAACAGAAGTCAGAGCACAACGTACAGAAGCCAATTTTCTCCTTCTACCATGTGGTTTCTGGGGACTGAACTTAGGTTGCCAGGTTTGGTGGCAAGCAACCTTCCTCACTGAACCGCATCATCTTTCATTTTTTTTTAATTTGAATGAAAATAATATTGGGATGCTGTGGAAATCTAGTGAGATAGTAATTGTCACACCCTTTATCAATGCGCAGCAGTTGGTAGCTATGCCCTTATTACCAGGGTAAGACAATTGACAAGCCTTTTTCCTGGCCAACCACTAGCTTCCAGTTCAAGGTCAAATTGACATTGTATAGCTTATCGAATCACATGTTTTTTTTTTTCAACCAGGTTCCAACCTCATTTGCTTTTCTAATGTTATCTAAGAGAATACTTTAATCTTTTTTAAAGAGAACATTTACTACACCTAAAGAGAAAGTTTTTCAAATAAGAAAGGAATATATTTTGAGTTATCATTGATATTTTGTTCTGGGTCAAAGGCTGGTTAGTCTGGTGGGTAAAGCGTCCTAGTTAGTAAGGGTCATATATGCTCATACTCATTCCTTGCCTTAATTGAGAGATGTCCTTCTTGCTCTCTTGCGTCATTCCCTAGCTTCCTTTATAGTCTTCAGTCTTGCTAGCCCTCTGCTTTTGTCCTCAGTGTCTTTGCACAGGTCCTGGGATACTTTTGTCACTTCTTTTCACTGCTGGCCTTTCAGGGGGCATCTTCCTTAAGCTAGTGTTCCTGGCTGTCCGGTCCCACTTTTCTTACGACCCTGATTCTTTTCTGTTATAGCGCGGAGCTGGTTGTTATCAGGTGTACACTTACTTGGGTAAGGGTTAGTTGACATTTATCTCTCTGTAGATGAGAAGCCCAGTGCTTTAGTTTCGTTTCTATTGCTATGATGAAATATCCTGACAAAAAACAATTTAGTGAATAAAGGGGTCTATTTCAGTTTACAATTCCAGATTACAGTTCTTCACTGTGGAGAAGTTACAGCAGGAACTTTACATGGCCGGTCACATCCGGTGTCCTGAGAAAAGAATTGAATAAGTATATTCACTTGTATGCTTGTTTGTGCTCAGCTTGATTCTTCATATAGTTCAGGATCCCCTGCCTAGGGAATAGCACCACCCACAGTAGGTTTGCTCTCTCCACATCAATAAATTTAAGGCAATCCCCTACGGATATGCTCATAGGTCAATCCAATGTAAAGAATCCCCTTCCGAGACTTTTTTTCCCAGTTGAGTTTAGATTATTTCAAGCTGATAATTAAAACTAATCACCATACCGAGGAAGGTGGAAATATGCTTTTTTGGTGGTATCCCAGCATAGTGCTGAGCACGTTATAGCAGCACCATGGTGCACAGCAGATGCTGGGTATGTATGTGTGCCGAGTATATGGATATTGTTTAGGTAAATGGTGCATCAGGTACAGTGGAGAGTGTAGAGGTAAAGCTCACTCAATCTGCACTTCTAGGGATTTGCCACTTTCTAATAGAACATAGTTAAAATAGTACCTTAAGAGTAGTAAATGAATGAAGCTGAAGCTTGCATGCAGATAGAGTCATTCTCTACTGTGGGAGAAGCATAGGCATCTTGTAGACAATGCTTTCCCTGTATCTCCTGGGACACCGGAGTGTGTGTGTGTGTTTGTGTGTGTGTGTGTTTATGTCAGCTTTGAAGACATGGGAGGAAAAGGCATGCAGATTAGAAGGAACTATGTGAACAAGGTCTTGGAAAGTTCAGCGAGCTGCCAGGGAAAGGGGAATCATGTGATTTGGCTGGGGCCCAGGAGGCGTACAGGGAAGTGGTGGGTAGGAAGTTAGAAAGTACGTCAGAGCCAGGTGGTGGCAGCTCTCCAATGTCAGACAGGGTACTTGGGTCAGCTTGTAGGAACAGGAGGCATAGGTTTGTCTTGAGCAGCTCAATGATGGGAATCTGTCCTGCGTTCCAGAGGATGATGCATGAAGACAGACCAGGCAGTATGGGAAGAAGAGGGGTTCAGTGGGATCCTAGGAGAGGCTGTATAATAAGAGGAGAAAACACTGATGGAACTTGGAGGGAGTCAGAGAAGATGGTGGGATTTTGCATCTCTGGCACTCAAGAACAGGAAAGGGTCCATCATGGTGCTTGGCAAGTGCAGGAAGTTCACTGGATGTCAGTTCTCTTCTCTGTGCCAGAAATAAGGAGTTCAGGTGGGCGGAGAGGCATTGGGATGGAGGTGCCTGCTGCACAGCATTCAGGTGCTGTGGCTCAGCAGGCGGCTGGAAGAATAGGAGTTGCCAAGGGAAGAGTAGTGAATGTCACTTTCCTAGAGTCATTGCTGGAACTTGGGACTGAGAGTGGGAAGAACAAGGTGGGTGGTGGTGGTGGTGGGTGGTGGTGGAGGGGATGTCTTCCTTTGAGATAAGATAATGGGGAAGGGATCCAAGTGAAGTGGGCAGTACGGGGTGGGGGAGCCACTGAGAGGGTAGTGCTGTGAGAGCCTAGGTTCTTGAATGTGCCCTGGATGGGCATGGATCTTGGGCTGGACTGCCATGTCATCCTGGCATCTTTGTTACTCCTGTTTCCTGACCCTGACTGCCTCCTCAGCCCCAGGAAGCTCCAGCTAGCGCTGCCTCTCAAGAGGTGGTGAAGGCCGAGGAACCCAACATGAGTGCTTGCCTCAGCACTGACCAAGATTTTAATTTCATTTATGTCTGTCACTGTTCACCACCATGGCGGAAATAGTGACAGCTAGACGGGTGAGCATTATCCTGTCGGAGTCAGCTAGCTGAATTGATACTGAAAGGCTCAGGTGCCCTGTGTAAAACTTCCTGACAAGGCTAGGGATCTGTTTGAACTCAGGGGCCAGTGGTTCAGTTTCCTGTGAACTTTGACAGGTTAATTGTTTGCTCTAGGCTTCCGGATTTAGCAGTGGGATCCCAGGGATATCAAAACAGGTTCTGAGGCTGTGGTTAAAGTTTGCTTTCTCTTTCTTAGCACATCTTAGAGTCCCAATCCCCCAAAGTGGTTTCTCTTTTCCAGCATTTGTTAGGACTTCTGATAGCTTGGCTCTTGGCAGACTCAGTTAGTTCTGTCTGGCCTGAGAGGGAGCCAGATGTGGGACCTGATGTGGGACCACAGATGTGGGGCCATATACCAAGTACTGCTTAAAATTCAGACCATCTAATTTAGTCTCTTGTCTATGATCTGGGCTCACGCCAGCTCCACAAACCCTTGTTCTAGGCAGCCATGACATGTCTTGTCAGGGTGGCACAGCGTCTCAGCCCTGCACACCTTTCTTCTTGGTGCTGTGCCCATGGGTGTGGTGCTGCTGGCTGGAGTTGTGAACTTGTCCAGGAGGCAGGTGGCTCCTTGCTGTTGAACAGATACTCTTTTGGTGATTGCACTTTCACATGCTTATTCCTTTGGAAATGGGGCTTCAGTGTGTAGTCTGCACTGCAGTGTGGTGCAGGTTGACCTTCAGTCTGGCATGATTCACCTGTTGCAGTCTCTTGAGTGTTAGGATTGAAGATGAGAACGATAATGGCTGGGCTCACACAGACACTTGGTTTCCCGGAGGTTCTCTCTCTCTCTCTCTCTCTCTCTCTCTCTCTCTCTTTTAATTGTCTTTGACTAGTAAGCCAAGGTCTCATGATGCTTGAGAGCTCAAACTCCAGGGTTTGTATCATCTGTTTTTTAGCTATGCCACCATCCCCATGGTAGTCACTTAAAATTTTTGAGTCTTAGTCTCCTCATGTGTAAACAAGGTAACCACATTTGAGCTTCTTGGAATATGAAATGCAATCATTTATCGACAGGGTATCTGTTAGCTGTATTTGCCACCATTCTGACTCTTTCTGCCCATCCTCAGGAGGGAGGAACTTCAGGTAGCCTTGAGTCAGCTCATCTTTCTGGTACCTCTCATTTGGAGTAGTGTGGAGGAACTCTCATTAGAATCCCCTTTCCCTGCCCTGTTAAAGCTCCATACTCCCAGGGTATGTCTAGGAAGGACACCCATCTTGGTCCTAAGTGTCTTTTAATTTCACTTGCTCATCTGTGGTCCCAAACTGAACATCACAATAAGTAGTAGTTAGGGGTGATTTGGTTGCAAGGAGCTGTTTGATCTCAAGCTACTCAAAGCCAGGGGCAAAGAATGGAATACTGGGCTATCTATCTCCTTCATCACAAAAGACAGGAAGCACCCTGGTCTAGAACCAGGAGTCAGATGGCCAGGATCTCAGATTGTTGGTACTTTCTTCCTGGTGCTGCTGCTCTCTCCACCTGCTCTATAGTGGACTAGCCTCATCTGCTTCAGTCTATGCATACGGCAGAATGAGACCCAGAAAGCGCTCAGTTTGTGTGGTCGTGTCAATCAGCAAGCTCTTGTGCGCCCTAATGACAAATTATTTGAAGAGAAGCAGACTGCCTAGGCTAGGTCTGCCATCTACTCTGGTCCATATAGCGAGAAGCTTGGGCGGAGGGCGAATGAGCAGACAGATCTAGGGATCTGGACAGGCTGTCATCTTGACCAGTGGCACAGTTCTTGTCTTTTCTATAGCCTGCTCTATCAGGTGTATATGGACAGAGGATTTAAGACAACTCTTCTGGAGTTCTTCGGAATAGCCACCCCTCCATCCTATGCCATAAGTGCCATGGTTCCAGATATATTAATAACACACCGAATCCTTAAGAGGGGAGTATTCTTCTGATATGGGTGGTGTGGTGATACTATTTTGTACTGATAATTACAGCCTTTATTTAGGAGACAAACTAAGGATCAAATCCAGTTTCACATCTATTAAATATGAAATTTGTTTTCATAATGCATGTAAGGAAAATGAGTTTATTAAAAAAATTTAAGCAGTACGGACTTGATGTAACAGAAAAGGTAGGATGTGGCGGATTGAATTTGGGAAGTGCTTAGACTGGTGGACTTCAGTAAGTTAATGGGGGGATTTCCTGTCTGGGAAACCCTTGAAACTGTGGGTAGCCTCTTGCATGTAATTACTTGTTTGCCTGTATTTTTCTTCCTTGGGTTGAGTAGATATGTCTTTGCTTTAGCATTTTAATGTGTGTTGGAACTTTCTGGAGAACTTTATTAAAAATTGCAGTTTCCTTCCTGAGGAATTTCGATTTGGCATTTGAAATGGTAGCCTTGAATGTGCACATCAGAAACATGTGGGTGACAGACAGGCCATTCTTGGACCTCATGTTGAGGAGCATTGCTTAATTCAAAGACCCGAGTGTTGAGAATCCAATTCTGACCCGTTCCAACATCCTTAGGATATTTTTGGATCCTGATAAGATGTTCTTGTCAAGAGCTTGGACAAAATGTTGCCAGATAAATTTGGATTACAAACTATTAAGCGATTCTTATTAAGGTGGTTCTTTTTTCTCTGAACAGCTGTATTGTGTTTGGGTTTGTTCTTTTTTGTCCAGCATGTTAAACAACAACAACGTGTGATTTGAGAGCTGAAGGCTTGGATAATCTTAAATTTGGCATTAGAGAAAAACATTCCTGGCCACACAGTGACTGTTAAAAGCAGTCAAAGTGAGGTAGAGAAATGGCTTGGTGGTTAAGAGCACTGGCTGCTCTTTCAGAGAGGATCTGGGTTTGATTCTCAGGATGGCTCACCACCATTGCTAATCCAGTTCCAGGGAGCCTGATACCCTCTTTTGGACCCTGCAGGCATGGCATACACATGCTACAGGCAAAGCACCTATATACATGAAATGAATATCTTTGTAAAAAGGCAACCAGAGACATTTGTGGGTAACAGTGGAAGCCACGAGTGTGGTTCCCACACAGCAGGTATTATATCTGCGTGGCAGTAGAACAGACAGGTTTAGGCTTGGCCCTGCAATTCAGAAATGAAAGAAACATTTTCTTCCAAATGGCTTTTGGTGGGCTTCATGTTCATAATGTAATGATAAAAACATACTGATAACTAGACATTTTGAAGTCACTTTAAAGTGCTATGTACAACATGCACGCGTTTTCACCACCACCTTCCCAGAAACTATGAAAATCTGCTCATAACAGAACCCTTAAGCGTAACTAACATGAGCGCTGACAGAGCTGTCATGGCTAGTCTTCTGCCCTTAGGTCTAGGCTAGACTGTATGTTTCCCTGGAAGGCTGTGCCAGGACATGGTGGGTTTGAGCAGCCTCTGTCTGCTTAGGACAGCCAGGATGTTGTTAATAAGAAAGGAAGAAGATTCCTTGTGATGGAGTTCAAGCCAAAATGAGAGGACTGTATGCTGAAGCCAGATTCCAGAGTTCTGAATTGTGTTGCTCTCTGAACATTTACCCCTCTCCATCTTTAAGGGGTTCCCTATGTTACTATGGGCCAAAAGTAAGAGGGTGAATTGCCTACACACTTGTCAGAGCAGTCAAAGGCATGTGTCCTTCCAGGCTGCTTAAGGTAGAGCTCACCAGTATGGAATTTATGCTTCTTCAGTGTATCCTTCAGTGACTTGTATGTAGTAGAGTTGGAAATTTCTTGTGTCTGAACCCACACCTGCAAATGCATTTTTTTGCGGGGTACCGGGGGGGGGGATTTAGTCCTTGGTTTCTACTCTAAACCTGGAGCCATCTGTAACCCTGAATAGTTGCCTCATGAGAAGAGAATGTTCCATCACTAGACTGTGGCTGGATGGTCAGGGTTTCTTTGCTTTCTAAAGCGTGGTTCATGATCCAGCAGCATCAGCACCACCTGGGGATTTGTTAGAAATGTAGTCATGGGCTCCATCTGGTCCTCATAGGATTGGAGGTTTACCAAGATACCCAGGTGATTTGCCTGAACATTAAAATTTGAGACATACTTGGTCTGATTAACTGTGCCCATCTGGAGCATAAGTTTCCAAAGCATCTCTGTGTTAAGATGAATTTTAAAGAAAAGTTATATTTCTTCATAGCCCTATTTATAAAATAGGGTGCTTCTATTGGTGCTTAGCTGATCATAAATTGAGTCATATCTAGATAAAGGGATTTTGACCTACACTAGTTAGCTATTAGGTTAACCATACGCTGGCAACTGATCTAACCCTTTGAGGGAAATAAAAAGCTGGAGGCGATAAAATATTATCTGTCAAACACACCCTACTCCCCCTTGCCCAGTAAAGCATTCCATTTAGAGTTTCATTTGATGTAAATGATGGCTGTGACTCCTCAGCTTATTGTGGTTATCTTGGAGAGGCCTTTGCTGGTCTTTTATCTCTCTCGTCTTTTGGCCAGAGATGGCTCATGCTTCATTGCGTTGCACTAACTTTTTGATGAATTGTCAACAATAGGGCTGTTTAGTCTTTCATTTACCGAGAGAGTTGCTTGATGACTCATCCTCACAGTTAATAAATGCAGTCAGCTGGATGCTCATGTGCTTCAGTTTTTGTGATTGTATGTTTTCTGGATTTGTGCACACGGACTCTGTTCATCTCTGATGAGATAGGCTGCTTTCACTTTAGTTTGTATGGATCTGACAGCTCCTTCAGCTAGTGCTCAACTTTAACCCATTGTTAGACATTAACACTCTGTGGGTGAAAACTCTGCAGGGTTGAATCTCAGTGTAAGACTGATGAAAGGAACAGATATAATGTAGTACTTCACACACACACACACACACACACACACACACACACACACACACACACACACGCATACGCATGCACGAGAGAGAGGAAGACAGAGAGAGACTTACTTGACCCACGCTACAACTTGTCTGTCTGTCTGTCTATCTGTCTGTCTATCTATCTATCTATCTATCTATCTATCTATCTATCTATCTATCTATCTATCTATCTATCTATCTATCTATCTATCTATCATCTGTGGCTCATAGTTATCTGTAACTCCTAGGCACTCACATCATGCACATTCATACATATAAAATAAATGTAAAAAAAAATATAAAAGAATACGCGTAAAACTCGAGAAAAAAAGATGTTTTGAAAAGCTTTTGTTGTGGAGGTGTTTACATGACTAGATTCACACTTTAAATCCATTCTAAATTACAGTTTAGGCATTCGTACCATTTTGTTATATATATAAGGTCTGCATCCTTAGGGGCCACGTTGGTTATATGGACACATCAACTCCAGTTTAGGGCTTGTTGCAAACCTAACCTCCAGAATGGTGCTCAGCACATGGGGAGAAGTGAGTACTTGCTGAATGAGTAAGTCATACAGGGACCAGCAAGGGAACGAGCTCACCACTGAGCTCACATTTGATTGAAGTGTTGATGGTGCTGGCAGTGGCAGCTGTCGCTTTTTGAGATAGGCACTGTGCTCAGCTCTTGACATTCTGTTTAACTTTCCCGGTGACCTTATGGAACAGGTGGTGTCAGCCCTCTCAGTTTACATTTGAGCAAACTTATAAAGTCACTTCACTAGTGCCATTCGACTGGCAAAGGTGGAGCTAAACATTTAATCCTTGGTTAGGTGATTTTAGTGCCTGTGCTAAACACACTAGCATTTCATTCTCCTCAGGCCATGGCACTGACCTTCAGGAAGCATGGGATATTTGGAGCCCTGCAGAAGCCCCTCCCTTCTGGGTGTTTCTCTTCTTCTGGCTGGCTACACTCCTAGTTCTTTCCAACGTCTACCTCAAGGTCTGGCTGTGGCCTTAGACATTGCTCTCTTTGTATTGGGAACAAACTGAGTCACCTTGCCATAATCAGTATTAGCAAACGATTTCAGAGCATTGGTCATAAATAAGGAAAGAGAGAGAGAGAGAGAGAGAGAGAGAGAGAGAGGGAGAGGGAGAGGGAGAGGGAGAGGGAGAGGGGGAAGGAGGGAGAATGTGTGTGTGTGTGTGACTGCGGGGAGGGGGGTCCTGTTTCTCTCCATAGGACAAGAACTGAGAGTTTTATTTGAAACATTATTTTAGATTGTTTTAAAAATTGGTGTTCTGCTGTCTTATTGTAATGGGGCTGTCACAGTGTGCATGTTTGCACACATTTGACAGTAGTAATTGCTCGTGACAGCTCATCGCTTGCTGGTGGTTATTTAAAGGCAGTCTTGCCTTAGGTTTCTTTTCGCCACTGCTTTTGGCAAAATGACTTGTTCTTTCTTAAAGCCTGCCTTGCTGGAGTCTTATCTAAAAGTGGGCACCTCCTTTGTAACCCTGAAAAGGACTTTTCTGTTTGTAGTTTATACAGAATGTGTGTGTGTGTGTTGTAAATAGTCAGGGAGTATGTCACATAATTTCCTTTCATCTTGTGCTGGGTGTGACTCACATATGTTTTGGGACAGAATCCATGATTATTTCCATGTCATAATTTTTGTTTGTGGAATATTGTATACCATTTGAGGTGGGTTTTGATGTATGCTGGCTTCAGTTTGCCTCTCCTCTGGGTCTTTCATAGCCGTGTCCTGGGATGTTTGTCAACCGGGTTCCTGGGGTACATGGTATTGCTTGTTGAACAGAGCTCTGTCTGTTTATTAGTCCTTATGTTTGCCAAAATGGGAGATTTTGGGAAATCCTCAGGTTGCTGAGCCCGGGATAGTAGTCTCTCAAGATGTCCCCTCTCAAGCAGGTCACCTGTACTCTGGCAGGACAGAGTGGGAAATGTAGGGGAACTGAGGTCCTAGTACCCGCTGATGTAGCTGACAGCCTACGGGGCTTCAGCCCTCACAGCGGCAGCTGTGAAAAGCCCCAGAGCGCCCTGGTAGGGGAGCCGGACAGGTGCTTCCTTAAATTACTCCCCATGTGCAGCTTCTGGCCGCTGGTGCTAGGGTGTGGAGCTGGTGAGATTAGAAGGAAGCTGGTTACACAGTCAGGGGATGGAGGGGGGCTGTTGGCTCCCACTGCCTCCCTGCAGAGACACCATGGTAAGTGGTCGTTATCACAGTGCCTTGGTGGGACCGCAGGTCACATAAACACCAGTGATTCAAGAACAACACACTGACTGCAATGGGATTTCGGAGATCTTGTTAACTAACATAGCGCCTATAGTGTACCAGGAAGGCATAGGTGTTTAAGGAACTTCCTTTATTTATTTAAATTTTGAGACATGGCCTCATGTATCCCAGGCTAGCTTCAAAATCTGTATGCCAAGAATGACTTTGAACTACTGAACCTGTCACTACCTCATGACTATAGAGATTACATATGTTCTCCGCCATGCTTGGTTTATGTTCTGGATATCAAACTCAGGTCTTTCTGTGTGCTAGGCAAGTGCTGCTTTTTCTGATCTGCATTCCCAGCCCAAAGGAACCATATTTTATGAGTTGGGGTGAGTCTGTCATATGTTAACTATTTCCTGAGGGTGGTATTCCCTCTGCTACTGCAGACAGAGATTGGCTTTACTGGTAAATAGTGGAAGCAGGCTCCTTTCTTTATAATTCAGTGTCTTCTGTAAGTGGAGTCTGCGTTCCAAACTTCCCTCTAAGAACAAGACACACCTGCCCTCTGCAGCAAGCTTGGGAAGTGGGCTCAGCTCAGAAAAGTAGTGCCAGAAGAACATTATCGTGTGTGCAAGTGACTTTGGGAAGTACAGCTCCACCTCCTACGAATTTAAATCTGTTACCATAGAATTGTTTCCAACAGTATCCAGACATGGCATCTACTAATTCTTACTACTTTTACATCTTGTTGTTGACTAAGGGGCACTTATTCTTTTAGGGGAAGTCTAGTCACAGCCCCTTCTGAGGGAGGTGAGCATGGCCTGGTGATGGGCACATAGAGATTTCCAGGGCTGGTTCCTTCTCATTGCCTTGCCCAGGAACGGGCCTATGTCAGTAGCTTCTCCCTGGAGACTGCCTGGCCTTTATGAAAGGAGCATTGGCTCCTTTGATTTAATTTTTTCCCCTTTCCACAGGCTACCTAAAGTACAAAGGATGCTTATTTCTCTATTGTACGTCCTCCTAAGACATTGAGGATTTTTTTATTTTTTAAATACAGCTGAATTGGCCACAGAGACTAAAGGATAAGGTGAGAAGTAGCTAGGGGCTACTCCTAAGAGATGTTCTGAAAGACCTTTCTGTCCAGACGAATTCCAGAGTGGAGAGGAGGAAACTTCTCCGAGCCAGGAGGTGTCTGTTATCTATGTCCTTGGTAGGACCAGTGCTCAGGCACAGTTAAGTCTGCTGGTGACAGTGTTGTGTTCTCCTGCCTTCTGCTGTGCTGTGCCTTGAGGGATTCTGTACATGACTCATACCCCATGGCTGTGGAGAGATGGTAGAGAACATCCAGAAGATCTAGGTCCATTGTGGTCTCCTGTTGAACCTAGAACACTCTCACAGGGTCTTGAAGTCGAGTGAGATGATATTGAATTTAGGGATTAATTCGAGAGAAGGGGAGTGTGATATTTGTTGAATTTGTGTTTCATGAATTTATAGGCCAATAAATTTTTTTTTCTGTTGTTGGAGAACAGGTTGCTGCACCCTTAGCCAAATTTTTAGACTGAATGTTGGCAATGAGATTGTCCTGGGGGTAGCAAGGTCTACCTTGTCTAGGAGATAAGGTGTACATCATTAACTCAGTCAGTCCTTACCACAGGTCCACTGCATAGGAATAACCACCGTGCAGAGCAGGGAGAGAAGAGTCATTTGTTTAGAGCCACACAGTGGCATTCGTTTGTTGAATAGCCATGTCCTGAGTGTTCACCGTACCTAGGTGCCAGGGCTGTCCTAGTGAGCAGGACCCTCCAGACCTCTTCAGGATGATCTGACTTCACACCATGTTTGTTCTTAGAGAATTTTAGCAGTGAGATGGACAGGGCTTCCTGGAGACACCTGCTGTCTGCCGTTCCTTTGAGCCTCTGGCCGCACCCCCTGGGTATGATGTAGCTCCTAAATGAAATCATCTCTAGTCCTCTCAGCTTTGCTTCATCAGCACCTCTGTCCCCTGTGATCGCAATTGCCAAGACCTGAAAAAAAATTTAAGTACGTGACAAAAACCTAGAGTAAATGTTGGGCATGCACTTGCCTTTTGAAAACAGAAGAAGCGGCAGCAGGAGCTGCTCTTCTCCATGACTCAGGCCTCTCCCTACGTGCCTCTTGGCTGTATGGTATCATCGAATCTGTGCATTGTCATATGTCATCTTATTCCTCTGCATATCAGCTGCCACTTCATCTATGGTCTCCGAACTTCTTGCTAAGTGTCTCGCTTCACTTTCATCTGCCGAGAGTAAGGAAACAGATTCTGGGGTTTTGTACTGCTTTCTGTTTTATGAAAAGTGGGAAGTTGCTGGGTAAGATCTGAGAAAGGAGTGTCCACGGCGTTGTCTCAGCACCTGATGTAGCTTGCTGCCATTGTTGGTTGTGGTATGTCCTATGTCCTGTGGTCATGGTTTGATGACCACACTGTCTTCTGCCGAGGGACCGTGAGCTCAGGTGCTACTATCCGGTATACATAGGTTCAGTGCTGTGTGGATGACTACCTGTTAGCTTGGATCTAAATTAGCTTCATATCCTTGACCTCAAGTTTTCTTACCTTGGTTCAGGAGCCTTCTGCACATGATCTTAATTGTTGATAGTGATAGTGAGAGGCTGTGCTTGGAACCCTGTGCATGTGTGCATTTTGTGGGGTTGGTGTAGAGGTCAGGCTGCATGACCTAAACACTGATAGTTGAGTAGAGGTTAATAGATTGGACTCTATAGCCAGGAATCCTGGGGTTCAGGACCTACTCACTCATTCACCAGCTGGGTAATGATAAAAAGAGAACAAATATAATATAAATATCATGGCACTAGAGTTAATGTGGAAGTTCATTCTTAGTTATACATCACTTTTTGGGAGACATACATTTAGAAGATACTTCAGTTTTCTCATCTCCAAAACAGGGATGATAATGGGACCAGGTGAGGGCTATACCTGCAAATGCACACAAGTATTCTAGGAGTTCCTGGCACATGTAAATGTTCCATCATGCCAGCTCTCCGTAGCTAACAACTCCTTTAGCATCCAGGAAGTGGTATGGATATTTGTTTTTTAAATGCTGCCGTTTAGTTCACGCTGTGGGCCTTCTTGTCTAGGCATATTGGATTTCACAATTACTTTTCCCAGTCGCTGTTCCCTTCCCCTTTCTTAGTCTATCAAAGCCAGAAGTAGGACCAGTAGATGCTTTACTCTGGAAAACACTACATACCATGTTGCAAGGGCATCGGTTCTTTACTTAGTGAGGTGATCAGTATTCCTCCTAGAGTGTGAGATAGCTCCTTACCTGGTGCTCAGCCTGGACCTCCCTGGGACTGACTCCCTTGCCTGTTAAAACCAAAGGTACTTGGAAGTAGAGGGAAGGAAGCAGTATCAGAATATATTGTATGAAAAAAAACTACTCTCAGTGAAAGAAAAAAAATCAAAAGTGTCTGCATGAACCTGTATTCTTTTTTAAGGAAAAATAAGTTTTGAGGTTTATTCCTGCCCTTTGTCCTTCTGCATTTACATACACACGTAATTTTTCTTGTCAAGTGTATCATGAAATGAGGCATTATGAACTGACAATTTTACTTCTCTTTGTTTATTTTATGTCCAATATAAGTAAATGATGAAAAAATATCCTTTCTGGTCAATTCTGAAATGGTTGGAAATAATGGAACGAAAGGGAAAATATTGAAAAGGAAGTTAACAAATATATTATTCTCCCCTTGTAGTTTGGTTTTGCAAGAACCTTTTATGTGAGCGACTGTTTCTGTATTTGGGGGACTTGGAACAACCCCCCACCCCGAGAACTCTCAGGAAGAGCTACTACCATGGCATTTGTTGAGTCGTCCAGATCTCTGGCTTCCGCTTCCCCCAGTAAGATGTGGACCAGTTTGCTAGTTGATTATTACAAGTCTCACAGGCCTAACCTTGTCCTTGTTCAGAACAGCTAGAATGACCACGTGTGGATTTTACCTACTGAATGTTCCTGTGTACTTGATCATTTTTTAAAATTCATTTATTATGTATATAATGTTCTGCCCACATGTGTACCTTCAGGCCAGAAGAAGGTATCAGATGTCATTACAAATGGCTGTAAATCACCATGTGATTGGTGGAAATTGAACTCAGGACCTCTCTGGAAGAGCAGCCAGTGCTCTTAACTTCTGAGCCGTCTCTCTAGTCCTGTGTACCTGATCTTTACTGCTAGTGTTCCTGGAAGGTGGTTGCTGTGCTTCAGAAGAGAGGCCTGGTTTGGCTTTCTAGGCCAGCAAGTGCTAGTTGGGTGTGTGCTTGTGTTGAGTCAGGGATGCTAAGAGGAGGAGGAGGAGTCTCTGAGGCTCCTGGGACCTACTGTCCTCTATGTTTCTGGGGTTGCAGGTTGGTAGAGGAGAGAAAAGGCCATATTCCACTATTTTGCCTACAGACACTCTACCGGAATGACTTGGGCAGGTCATGTGTGGCCTTTGATATGGTTATTAATCCTACTTATTTGTCCAAGAAAGCCCAGTTTGGATATGATCACACTGTGTATAGATCACATGAGTTTCTTTGATGCCTTGGTTAATGAGTGACCACCAGCATCCTGTTCAAGGCTGCCTGCTCGGCCACCTACCTAAGTCAAAGGAAAGGATGGCTCTGTGGAACCATTGCAATTGCCACCTTCATCCATCTAAAATCACTACTGGCCTGCAGAGCAGAGGGCATTTGAGATTGCCACCCACTGTTGATAAAGGAACCCTCTGATTTAATTGGTATATACTTGTTTGCCACAGAGGATTAGAAGAACAATGCAAAAGACCTTCAAGGTTAATTGGCTAACTTCAGATGTGATTATTAGAAAGAGTGCAAAATCGAGAGGAAGTAAATGATGAATTTCCTCATGTCACCTGTCCAAGGAGGCCATGGTGACTATAAGAGCCAGTGTCCTTGTGTGTCTGGCTGTCCACCGGCCCTTGTTGTTTGCTGTACTGGCTTAGCCTTTTCAGTTCTTGACTCTACTGTGGTTTTCTTCTCATCTCTTAGAGGACAAGCCAAGTCAGAACATGATTCATTGTTCTGACCTCCTCAGCTAGGAAGTGTAGAGGCATGGCTAAGGATTGGATTTATACATTTGTTACCCTGGGGATGGTTTAGGGTGAATCTTTCTAAGCCTGTGTGAGTTAAGTCATTTCCCTAGAACATTGGCTAAGCCTCTGGAACACAGCACATGGGTATGCTATTCATGTTCAATGAATGTCAAACAGTGTTCACAGATTTATGGGTTTGTAAAGCTAAAGGAACTGTTGTTATTAGGGTTTGTTGCAGGCTCAGGATTGCTAACATTTTTTCCTGAACATTTCTAATGAAATAGCTCATCACTATCAGGTATGGTTTAAATAGCTGACTGAGAAAAATGGGGTGATTTATGTGTCTTTCGGTTAGTGCAATTATGAGTGACAGTGGCAATGATTAAGAATAATTTTATGCTGATAATGAATTGTGGTAGAGGGTGGGAAGAGTGAGTGAAAGATTTCTAATGCTCAAGTCTTTCCTTTTCGTGTTAATATCCTACATTTGTTGTATTACTTGGAGTGTGCCACAAGAGCCGTTCTGATAGGCTAGAACTGTGATGACCTCTGAGTGAAGGCTTGAGTGTTTAAGTTAGTGATCATGTGAGCTCAGCTTCTTTAGCCACTGCAGCTATGCAGGTGAGTAAGAAATACCAGCCTTCAAAAGATGTTATCTCTGGCACCCTTTGGCACTGGGACTAATTGATGAGGCTAACGTGGTTTTGTGTTTTTCTTCTGATCAATATTTGTAGAAGACAAAGAGAAAGTTGTGTGTGTGTGTGTGTGTGTGTGTGTGTGTGTGTGTGTGTGTGTGTGTGTCGGGGGGGGAGGCTCCAGAATTTGTGTGTGTAGGTAGACAGAGAGGGAGAGAGAATGAATATGTATTTACTGGGAGTTGAATCTATTTGCTATGACGAATACTTTAGCCACTGTGGCTGGTCACCTAGCCAGACTTTCCCACACTCTACCCCTCCCAGGTTGTATCATTTTCCTTGCTGATTCCACTTATATGTCTACTTTCATATCTTCATAGCTACATCAATATATATATGATCTAGTAAGAAGAGCGAGCGGGCTGCTTGTCATCCCACCTATCCTTGGCTGTGTCCCACCATCGGCTAGCTTATACCCGAAATAACCACACGGAAATTATATTAATTAAATTACTGCCTGGCCCATTATATCTAGCCTCTTCTTGGCCAACTCTCACCCTTGATCTAACCCATTTCTATTAATCTGTGTTTACCAAGAGGTTGTGGCTTACCAAGAAAGCTTCTAACCAGCATCAGTCTCGGGCAGGAGAACCATGGCGGCTGCCACATTGCCTTCTTCCCAGCATTCCGTTCTGTCTACTCTGCCTACCTGATTTTTGCCCTATCTAAAGGCCAAGGCAGTTTTCTTTATTCACCAATGAAAGCAACAGAAATAAGAAGAACCTCCTACACCATTTCCCCTTTTTCCGTTTAAACAAAAAGGAAAGGCTTTCATTTTAACATAGTAAAATTACATATAACAAAACAGTTATCAAGCAAGAACTACAGTTACCATATTTATATCTACTTTATCTTTTATCATAACAAAGGAAAACTATAACTATCCATTCTTCAGCTCCATCAAAGATTCCAGAAGGATATAATATTACCTAAGTAAACAAGCAACTTCCAAAACTCTAGAAATGACAGAGACATCTCGCTGCCTGTACAGTTACCCAAAGTTCCTCTGTACCGTTGGGGAATCCATCTGCAGCCTACAGGCCCACAGTATTCAGCAGACACTTCCATGAAGCAGGAAATTTTAAAGACAGTTCAGCCTCCTACACCAATATGAGAGACTTTTTTTTTTTTAACCCCACAGGCAGAAATGACCTTGTAGATGTGTTCCTTTCATTGCCAGCTTTTTCAGAGAATGCTCTGGATATGTGTTGGTATCATGAGGGGTGAAGCGATGATCCCTATACAGTTCTTCTCATGATGCTGGGCACACATAGGCACTCAGCCAGTGTCTGTCTCTCTGTACTTTGCTATTTCTTGATTTGCTGTTCCCACCTAGTTGAAGTAGTTTTCTTGCAGATCCCATTGACCATATAGATACCCAAAGCAAATGTTGAGCTGTGTGATGTCACTGGACTCCAAGATGGTACCGAACACTGTTCTGGAAGCATTTCTTCCCTGATACTGCATTATTCTGATGCTCCTCCCCGCCTTATTGCCTTTTCCTTATGTGGTATCTGCCTCACCACTACCAAAGAAGACAGTCTGTTTCTCCTGGTAGCTCAGACTCACCGTGTCTCAAACAGCAACCGCCCTTCCCTTGTTCACATCCCTGGGCCTTTGGATGGTGCTGCTCTTCTTTGACTGTCTCCCTGTTTTGAACTTCAGCACTGTTTGGCTCTCTGTCCTGTCCCCATCATCCAATCTGTTGAAGTTTTCTATGGATTGAACCTTCCTGATGGCCCAGGTACGTACTCTCTCTAGCTTCTGTCTGAAACTGGCATCAGAGCTGTTCCTACTTCCGCCACCTACATAACAGTTTGCTGGCTCTTTCAGTGGCTTCTGACAGTGGTTCTTACCTCCTGATTTCTCCATCTGAATCTTTACTCACTGCTTCCTTATTAATCTTCCCAAAACATGGGTCTAGGTAAATCATAGCCATCTCCATATCCTTTCTTGTCTTTGTGTTGTTCATGAAAATAGGAAGATCCACTCAGACTTCCACTGAACTTGGGGTGCCCTAATGGTTGACAGAGAAGATGTCATGGGAGAGGTCATTGCTCTGATAACCAGAAATAATAGTCTATTTTTATGTCAATTTGGTGATCCATAATTAAGGCCAACATGGCCTCTCTTCATATCCGTATGTAGGAGCCTATCCCTTTGTGTGACTAGAGGTAAGTGAGGTTGACTAAGGTCATATGCCATATTAGGATTAGTGTCCTTTTAAGGAGAGATACATGAGAGCTCCATTTCTTCCTTGACTTACAAAGGTAGGTCCTACGAGTACATAATAGGAAGATGCCCCCTGCAAGCCAGGAAAAATGGGGTACTCTTTTATCCGACTCTCAGCCTTCAGTACAGTGGGAAGGAGTGTTCTCTTGTGTAAGCCTCCTAGTCTAGGGCATCATGTCATAGCTTCCCAGCCTGACTAACACAAATAACAGCTACTTACTTTGTGTCTTTTGTGCCCTAAGCTTGGGACATCTAGGGGACATGGCATCCCAAGCACTGTAGTTAAGTAAGCCTTCTGATCCTCACCCTGATCCAGTAACTTTCTGTCAAAATGTAAGGTGAAGACAATGAGTATACAAGAGTAAATAACTCATCACATAGAGGGAAAGAAATAGAAATAGATTAATAACTGGTTGAATATCTCTTATGCTAAATATTTGCAGTAAGTGTTTCAGATTTTGGAATATTTACATACAGATAATGAACTCTCTTGTTGATGGGAATCAAGTTGAAACATGAAGTTTATTTATTATCCCCATATACCTTGTATTTATAGCGTAAAGATAATTTTATGTAACATTTTTGTACATGAAACAAAGTTTTATGGTCCAGAATTTTCTGCTTCTAGAATCATAATTAAAAAATGTTCGGATTTTAGATTTTCAAATTGGAAATGGCAAAGCAACATGTAGCTAAAATGCTGATTTTTAGCAAGGAATTTTAAGTAATGGTTGAAGTCGGGATACAAAAAGAAAAATGAGATATGTTTATTACCTTCATCTTAACATGTTTGTTTTTAGGTTTTTCCTTTTTTTCTTTCTGGTTATAAAAGTAAAAAGTGAAAAAAGGTACCTGTTTCTTGTAGAAAATTTGGGATGTATAGAAAATTATGAAGCAGTTGGATGAAGGAGCATCCCGCCACAAAGGGAGGATGTATATTCTCTTTAAATTTTACTTTATTTTAGTTTTGAGACAGTCCCTCTCTGTAACTGGAATTGGATTTCAATTTTCAGTGTATCCCAGGATAGCCTCACGCTCTCCAATCACCTGCCTTGGTTTCCCAAGTACTGAGATTCTAGGCATTACAGAGTGTGCTACTGCAACTGGCTCCCACCACCCTCAAACTGCTTTAAAAATCTTGTCAAGGCTGGTGAGATGACTCAGTTCATGAAGCAAACATGAGCGCCTGGGTCTGAATTCCTAGTGCCTGTGTAAATGGTCTGTGTAGGGAGGCACATGTTTGTTTATAGAATGCTTGCTATGCAAGCATGAGGACCAGAGTTCAGACCCCGCTGCACTGTGAAAAGAGTCATGGGAGCCATCTGTAATCCCAGCACAGGAGCACTTCAGAGGACTTGATGTCCACACAGCCTCTTCAAACTGGTTCAGCGAGAGACTGTATCTCATAAAAAATAAAGTGGAAATTCATAGAGGACACCTAACCTTGACCCTTGGTCCCCACAACACATATGTACATACACACAAACCCATAAACGTGTTCACACACACAGATCACACTGGTGCCATTTTAAGTGTCTGTTTGCTACTTCTGTCTTTTGGATATAAAACTTTTATCTTTTAAAACTCTGTGTGTGTGTGTGTGTGTGTGTGTGTGTGTGTGTGTGTGTGTGTGTGTTTGGGTTTCCAGCTCTCACTGAACCTGGAGCTCATTAATTCAAAATAGTCTAGTTAGCCAGCTTGCCCAGTGGTTCTCTGTCTCTGCCTCCCTGACACCGAGATTACAGATGGCTACCATGCCTGCTTGGTTTTGCTTTGGGGTGGGTCTGAACTCTGGTTTCCATGCTTGCTCAGCAAGTACTTTATCTCCTGAGCTGTCTCCCCAGCTTCCCAGTGTTTTTTTTTTTTTTAACCTTTTAAAAGACTTTGATGTGTAGTTCTGTACATATGCCTTTCTTTCCATTTAAAATAATTTTCCTTAAACAGATACTTGAAGAGAAATTACTTGTTCAAAAGGTACAGATGTTCATGGGATTTGGGGCATGAATGTTCTACCAACTACAGGCGTTTATCGAGTCCTTTTTGGACAAACATGGTATGGTTTGGCCTTGGCCCCGGGGGGTGGGTGGGAGGGGACACAGTAGCTACCATACAGAATGTGTGTGATCTAGCAAGGACCACGAACCTGCGAGCATGGACGTTTAGAACACCTTTTGCCTTGTGAGCAATCGGCACAGTTTTTCTGAAACAGCATGAATATTTCAAGCAGCACTCGAAACTTGTGTGACTTTGGCACCTGCAGTTTCAGGGACTTTGGACCATGCTTATGTGTGTAGCCTTCATCGCTGTGATAGTCCTGCACTTGGCAAGGACAGTACTTATACTTAATAAGCCAAGCCATGCTCAGTCTATAAGCTAGACTTGTGTGTCCTGTGTAAGTGTGCTTCGGAGGAAATTTTGGTTAGTGATCAAAAACTGCAAGTATGATCATTTATGTCCTTTAGCCAGACACCCCTGTTTATCAAAGACATTTGCTAAGAATGGCTTATTTAAAACCTTTAAAAATGTAAATTTAGCATAGATTTATAAAGTGTATGGCTCAGAAATATACAACCTGATAAATAGTCACAAGGTGAACACACCCATGTAATTGCTTCCAAGGCCAAGAAGTAAAAATTATTATTCCAGTAAACTCCCCTTTCCTCCGTTCCTTCCTTCCTGTGGCAACCACTCTTTATTATTATTATTTTTTTTTTAAAATTTGAGGCAGGGTCTTTCTACATAGCCCTGGCTCTCCTGGGACTCACAGAGTTCTACATACCTCTGCCTCCCAACTGCTGGGATTAAAGGCATATTCCACTGTCACCTGGCTGGCAATCATTCTTAACCTATATTTTTGCCTATCATTGAGTTTCAGAGAAGTTTTCAGCTTTTAGAAATACATAGAAAAAGTTAAATGATAGACAATCTGCCTGTAGTCTTTGTCTGTGGTGGTTGCTCTGGCCTCTGAGACAGAAATGACCAATAGCATTTACTCTTGTGTCTCAGTGGGCGTCTGTGTGCTGCTGCAGGCCTCCCTAGGCTCACTTATATAGCTGCACTGCGGCTGGCCAGCAGGGCCTCACACCGGGTGGTCTCTCAGCCTGTGATTCTCTATGCTGTGGTAGTTTCAGTATTCCAGAAGGTAGGTGGAAAATGTGCCAGAAAGGTTTTCTGGGTAAGAGATAAATCAAAGAAAAAAGCTCGAGCACCTATAGGCATCTACTTGGGCAACTGTCAATCATGTATTCCTGATGACTTTTTTCTAGACTCCTTGTGTCAAACAGCCTTGATGTTAACTTGAATATTTCATTTTGACACAGAGTGCAGAATGCAAAACTCAGACAAACCCTCCCACACTGGAGTCCATGGTCAGAAGAAATGAGATGTGGTCTCCATACCATAACCTCTACCTCGGCTGCTTAGAAACTACATGCTTGGAAGAGAATTCATTTCAACCCTAGAAAGTTCTCATGTCGATAAAGTGTTACCTTTAAGTCAATACAAGAGATAAATAGAGATATTTTAAATGAAGAAATACCAAGAAAAAGAAAATAATTTAGTAAAGATCAACTTGGTAAAAATAAAGCAATCACACACACACACACACACACACACAGAATAGATTATTATTGAGCCAATACTCTGCTGTGTGTACTCACACACACAGACTCATGCAAGTACTCATGGGTAAAGGGTGCATGTGATGTGCATGTATGTGTATGAGTGCATCAATACGTGATTGCACAAGGGAGACCAGAGGTCAATGTCCTTGTCTTCCTTGGTTACTCTCCACCCAACTTTGTAAGACAAGGCTCTCACTGAACCTTGCCAATTCAGCCAGGATGACTGCTCTGTAAACCCTAGGGATCTTCTTGTCTCCATCTGCCTCAGATTTGAATGACAGACACAAGCCACCATGGCTGATACTTTTTCAATGGGTGTTAGTAGTTCATCATGTTTGCATAGCAAGCACTTTACCACGTAAAACCATCACCCCAGCCCTTCTCAATACAAAATAAATATAAAAACACTCCCTGCCTACTTCAGAGTACTCTGCTCTACAGAGCCTCACTATTTCAACCTAACCAGATGGTACAGGACCTCACTGTTTGAGCATGGACCAAGTGGAACAGAATGTCAGTGTTGAACAGTTCTGTGTAGACAGGAATGTACAGGAGTAACCACACACAGTAGGATGCTAGATAGGTTAATGGCCAGGTATCTTCAGCACATACTCTATTGAGATGTGACTTGACTGTTCCTCCCAGCAGAAGGGGAAACTGGTTTCTCTACTCCTTACACCTTGTGATTTGATTGGTCCACAGAATGTGGCAAAAATGACCCTCAGCAGATTCCACACACAGAAAACCTTTCAAAACTGAGCAATGGGGTGTTTTAGATTTGACATGCAATTTGATAGTAGCAATAGCAAGGACTGAGTTCCCTATACTGAACATTTTCTATGTGCAGAGGAAGCATTGGGCTTAGTGTTTTATATACATTGCCTCATTAGGTTTGGGGAACAAATGTGGTTATTAAGTACTATGATGTGGTTAACATATTTTAGGTACACACTAAAAGCTAAAAATGTTTTGCCAGCAGCAGTAAGAGGCAGATAATAATAGCTTTTTTACTGATTTGATAATTTCATGGGATCAAACTCTGTATTTATAATAAATCCTACACTCTAAGCTTGGTTGTAGCCTTGTACCCATTTTATAGATAAGGCACAGAAAGCTGAACATTGTTCTGAGCTAGTAAGTGGCAGAGTTGGGATTTAGACATAGGTCAAGCCACTTGAGTCCAGGCCTTGGTACCATTTCTTGCTTCTGAGGATCGAAATCCTCATGAATGTTGACATGATTGTCTGGATTGTTGGAGGTCAAAGGCAGGGTATCTGACCCTGTCTTAGACTTCATCTTTCTTCTATTGTTAACCCCAGGTAGGGACTATGAACTGGCTTTGCCCAGTTGTTGCTTCACTTGGCTAATGATCTCTCTGGGGCTTTAGCTTTCGAGTCAAGGTTATTTTTTCTCTGTGAGGAGTGAAACTGACCTCCTTAAAGCCTAGACACTCTTTCCCCTGTGGTAAACCAGTAAGATAAATGATTTACAGCTTACTTTTTAAGGGGATGTTCTTTTCTCCCCATGGTGGATTTCAGTGGACTCTGGAAGGCAGGAGCCCAGCGCCTGGGCCTGCACTATTAATTAGGCCACCTGTCCTCTCTGTTTCAGAGACTACTGAGTCTCCAGACACTGTCTGAAGGAGTTGCCATGGTTTTCTTTGGCAGTGAGGATAATTTACACACTTCTAGAAGGCCTTTGTTGTTACAGGAAAAGTTGGCTGTAGGACACTTGGAAGAATTAAGGTTGGGATAGAACTGTGGGTGCCCCCATTTAATTTCCCCACAGGATAGCTGAAAGGCGTTTGAAACTATACAGATAGAAATGGGGCTTTGTGGCTTGATTTTTGCACGCTTCTTCTCCCAGCTGAGAAGATCTTCTGGTCAGATGCCATTTTACACCCACTGTTTTGTTTTCCCTACAGAAGAATTGCCTGGGAGTGGTGCTTCTTACCTTGTTCCATAAATGTCAAAACCAAGAGAAGATTTGTCATCTTGGGGTGGGGATTTGGGAAGCAGCTCAGGTGGGATACAGTCAGGGCTCAGGATTATCTGACTTCATATTCTGTCCTTTTTCCTTGGTGACCGACCTACTACGTGTGCTGTGTCATGGCCTTCAAATACACGTTAAATGTCTCACAAAACAAAATTTGAGGCTAAAGCACTTTTGTCTTAATAACAATTTTGGGAACTTGCTGTAGTGTGTGCTCTGTCTCCCCTCCTTGTCCTCAGCCTTCTCTTTCTGTTTGTCAGTGAAGTAATGAAGTTTGGAGGCAAGAAGGCCTGGGATTAGGTTCTCTTTAAATGACTTGGCAAGAGAAAACAAAAAGGGATACGTCATGAGAAAGTCTCCCATTGTATCTCCAGGCTCAGTGTAGGACATGGAAAGTTCTGTTCTTCCCATGAGAGGAATAAAGGAAGGGAAGAGAGAACTTGGCAAAATTCTGTTTCTTCACCCTCTCATCCAGCCCCAGAGCTCTGCTATTTCTCAGCTTACTTTTTCCACTACCTCCACTGTTTCTCATGCTAAGCCTGTCGTTTTGGTGGGGCGTCTTGTTGTTCTCAGTTCTCACTTCGCCTTGGCTGTGAGATGATAAGAAGGCTTGCCATTTAGGCTCCAGTGCCCAGTGGGCCCCCTTCTTTGTCCTGTGCCCTGTTCACTCCTTTGGTGCTATTTGGAGCCAAGGGCTGAGGGCTGAGCAGGTCTTTGCTGTACAGAAGAAGGTAATTCTGCGTGTCGAATCACTGCTTGGTAGTTTGTCTGGCCTCTGGCTCCTGCCATTCCTTGTAGAGCACTATAAATCCTATAAGTCATCTTATTAAGTTTGTTCCTACTCCAGTTAATTTCCCCTTCTGGAGATTAACTCTGGCAATATAAAACATTCCAATTGTTTGAAATGAAATGAGGTTTAAAGAATATACATATTTTTTTTGAGTGCTGAAGATCAAACCCTGGGACATGAAGCTGACAGATGAATACTTAACACTCAACTAAATCCTCAACCCAAGAATAATTTGTCATGTATGCAATTTTATGCTAATATGCAGAACTATCATTTTTCCATAAAGCAGTAATGTTATATAGCACTCGGAATTTAAAATGTCACAGGCAACATATTGGTAACTTCTGTGGTGCTAAGATGGAAGTAAGTTTCGATTTTTTTTTCTCATGGTCAGTGGGAATTACCTATAGCCAAGCATTCATTGTTCTACCTTTTGACTAGACTAAGTAAAAGCAAAGAAAGTCAAAGGCTGTGAATTTCTACTGTGGTGGTCAGAGGCATCCAGAGGCATGGTGAGTGATCTTAAGCACATCGGGGTTGGGGTCAGGTAAACCTGGGATAGAATCTAGTCTCTGCTATTTACTGGCTGTTTTAAAACCTCTCCAACTTGGTTTTGTTATTTCCTGTAATGCTTGCACTTTGTTGTGAACATTAGAGTTAAGTGAATTAAGCACCTAAAACAGTGTCTTGCACATATTAGAGTCCTAGTAAATGATAGCTCCTATTTTGTTTGCTATAAATGCACATAAGGAAGTAGTCTGGGAAACTTGTGTCCAGTGGTCATGTTATAGGATCAGTTTAGGGAAAGAAGCACCTATGGGATTATCTGATGGGAGATGAAGACAAGGAAATAGAAGCACAGAGGAACCATGTCAAAGCTGTAGAATGAATTAGGGGCAGAGCTGACACTAGATACAGTGCCTTTGTGGCTTTTAATTCATGTTTCTTCTATTGCATTATGACTGATTTGGTCCAGATATTCATATCAGCATCTCTGTGGAAAGGGTTCCTGGAATCACCCAGGAGGAAGGAAAGAAAAGTGGGGCTTTGGTTAGAATTTATGAGCCACACTGGCTAGCCTTACAGGTGCAGCAATGGCACACACCTTTAATCCCAGTAGCTACATTAGTTTGCCCTAGAAACCAGGCAGTAGTGCTGCATGCCCTTAATCCCAAAACCAGACAGGATTATAAAACGAGAGAAGACAGTTCTTAGACTCATTCTGAGGTTTCCTGGAGGCAGGATTACCATTTTTGGACTGTGGTCGAGGTAAGAGCCAGTGGCTGGCTGTTTTGCTTTTCTGATCTTCAGGCAAGCTTTATTTATTAAAATATGAATGAAATGCCACTACAGAATGTATCTTATGAATTTATGTTTAAAAGAATTTGAGATGAGCTGTGAATTAAGGTGTGAATTTGAGCCTCTTTTGCTTTTTGTTCTACCTAAGAGTTGATCCTCACAGAATGAGCCCTGAGGCGTCATGACCCCAGTCCTAGGAACAAATCCTAATCTGCTGATGCTAGTAATAATGCTGCTGACGGTAGTTACCACCTGCGGGATGCCTACCATGTGCCAGGTGTGATCTGAGCACCTGTAGGCCTTTGAAATGTGCCTGATACATATAAAATACTTCATAGGTGTTGTAATAACCCATATAATGGTCACAGCAGTCCTTTAAGGGTTATTATTGACTCTCCTATGGACAGAGGTCAAACAACTTGCCCATCATCCCCTAGCCAACAAGTGGCAGAGTATGTACTTGAACTCATGTGTGTCTGATGTAAAACTCCCTGTATATAGTAGATATTGCATGTGAAATATTTTCTCAATAAATACTGAAAACTAGGGGATTTTTCCATTAGATGAATAAGCAAAGGCTTGGTTGATAACAGTCTGTTGAGGAAAACCTAAGAGAAACCTCACACAGATAAATAATACCTATTCTAGTTTATTTAAAACCCAAAGGTCCTGGAGCAAGGCTTTCCTGACAGTGAGAAAGTCAACAGAAATAATTTGTCCAAGAGGATAATGGTCTTACTTTCCACATCAGCTGTACAAATGAAAAGATAATAGAGATAAAAGAAAGAACTGCTTCATTCAAGTGTGAAGGGCACAGATATTTGAACCTTGGCCATTCTTGTGTGCTGTATGACTTTCTAGTGTTTCTGATCTATTGTGACATTTCTTGACCTAAAAGTTGCGAGAGGGGGATATGTACTGAGCTTGACTGCTGCTCATAGGACTGAAGGTGAGCTGGCTTTGACTATAATGGCTGTGCATTGCTCCCATCCTTGGGGCTAAGTAACAAGCCAACCCCAGACTTTTTAAAAACAGCAATATTTACTTTACTCTTATTTGTGCACAGTCATTATGGACATCCCATTTCTGCTTCATTGCCTCAGTTGGGGTTGCCGGAGGCTTTGAATCCTCTTTGGCCTTGCATGTTCTTACCTTGCCTCTGGGTAGATAGCACTGAATAACTGGGAAAGGGAACAAATACACCCCATCTTTACCCTCTATCTGATCTTTCTGTATAGTCTTTCCAGCATGTTGGCCTCACCATACAAGGTGAGGGAATGGGGAGGAAATACAGCTGTCATGTTGTCTCTCATGACCTAAGTCATTGCAGTGTTCACTGAGGTAATTACAGGTTCCAGGAGAGTGATTAGGGACACTCTGCTTGGTGGAAGAGTACCTGTGTATCTCATTTAGTGTATAAAGAATGTGTTTAGTGGGATTGACAATGACGGGGTTGTCCTTGGAAAGTGTGACCTTCTACATGTGTTGATTCTACTTTTGCTAAATAGGTGTATTCAAGACCTAATTATTTTATTGAGCTCCTTTATTCACAGTCTATATGGTTGATGAATTCTCAGATGTTGAAAAGCATAAATGTAAACAGTTTTTGGGTAGAATCTGAACTGTGTTTACTAAGAACCATGTAAATGTATGAGGGAGGAGTGACTGGCAAAGCCATACCTCATCATGGAAGAACAATACATGGATTAATCTTTGTTTCAGAAGGATAAATCCTTAGGTTTCGCCTGGAAGCTTAGGCAGTGTGCTGAGGCGCACAACTATGCAAAGGTTGTTTGTTTGTGTTTAGTCTTTTTTTGACATTGTTTAATGAGGTTGAAGATGTCTTTGAGGTTTATGAATAAGATAAACAAGGTCTTATTTATATAAAATGTGGAAAAGACAGACCCTGAATAAGAAAATGTTTAAAAACATATATAGAAGTCTCAGGTAGCCATGGGGTTCTTAAGGGATGGAGAGAGTCCATGGCATGTGGCAGCTTCTGTGATGTTATATGAACTTTGGCTGACACAGAATCATCAGGGACGATAAGAGAGGGCTTGCACTTAACCCTCCTGTGAGAACTGTCAGGGGAAATTGGGGTCCTTCTCAGAATCTCAGAGTTCTCTCTACCAATCCTTCTAAACAAAGCTTCAATAGAGGCAGCGTAGGAAAAGAGAAGCAAGGATTGCGTTTACTTCCACCGTGGGTGGTAAACACAAGGAAATTGCTTTTCTTGAGACTGAAAGTGCCAAAGAATGTAAGAAGTTCTCTGAGTTCATTAAAACAAAAATTGTAGCAGGTTATTTGGGGGAAATTGGTAATATTAGAGTTCGTATTCCCCATTTGAAACTGTGTCAAGTCATTCTAGATGGTTTTTCCCTTCTATCATTACCCTATCCATACGCTAAAAACTGTGTCTTCTTTATAAGCCAGCCTGTGGGTAGTGAAATAAAATAGTAACCAGGGTCCCTACTTTCATATAGATAGACAAAACACATCAAAGTAACTGTAAGTCCTTATGTGGCCAGGAAAGCAATATGGTGTAACAAGATTTACTTATTTACGTATTTATTTATATTAATTTAATTTAGTTTTGAGCTTGGATTGAATGCAAACTCACTAAATAGTTGATGCTGATCTTGAACTCCTGATGTTTTTTCCTTAATTACCTCTCAAGTAATGGGATTACAGGTATGCTTCACAATGCCCTGTGGGACCAACTTAGATGTGGTTTTTAAGGATGGTCTCTGAAGAGATGACCATATATGCTAGATAACGTGATGCTAAGTTATAAAACTCTGCTGAAAGATGTTTAGAACCAAACTGAGGACATCATTGCCATGATGCTCATATCTTAATTGAGAGACTGGATGAGACCTGGAGGATGCCTTAAAGTTTAACAAAAACTCTTTATCCTGGTTGAACATCCAGGCTGACTGTTGGCATCGAGGGCAGTTCTGCAAAGTTCTGCAGCATCTGAGCCCTTGGCCTGCTGAAACTGAACACTTTCTTGGCTCTGCTTGAAACATGTCCTATGATTGCTGAAGAGCAAGAGATATCACAAGTTGACTTCATCTTGGCTCCTGTTTTTGTTGGATGGTAGTTGCTAAGCAACAGATCTCTCTGGCTAGAGCCAAGATGGCTGACTGAGAAGGGTGGAAGCAAGTGGACTAGTGCTTTAGGCCTCCTGAGCTGCGACTTCTAGGACCGTAAGCTCTACAGTTTCATTTCAAAGGGAAATCCTAGTGCAAAAGTTCACTTGTTTGTTGTGCTTTTCTCTGTCCACCTCGACTTTGATCTCTACTTTTGAATTTGGGTTTCATAGATTTGTTGGTTTTCTAAGGGTTATGAATACTTTGAAGTCTGGCACTAATTTCTGGATCAAGGTAGGCTGGCATATAAGAGTGTATTTCCTCTTGTACAGCTCTTCAAGGAGGAAGGGGCCTTTAATGAGAACATTTGGTTCACAACAATTTTGATTTGCCTTAATAGTTTGGTTTCAAAGTCATGACGGGAAACCAAACTATTTGGTGGAAAATCTAATGGAGCGTACTTGGAGGATGTATGTTTTCAAGATGGTTCTCTACATTCTTCTCTGGTCACCTTCAGAGAATATCACTTTATAGATATTCCAGTAATATCTTTAGAATTTTGATGTCCTCTTTTAGGTTGTTCTTGGAACAAATGGGGTAGGGGTTATGGAGAGTTCTAGTTATGTCAGGCTGTGGAAAACAGTTTGTGAGCATACCCCCATTCTCCTTTACTGTTAATATGTGCATTGCATATGCTTTCTCTCATGTGCCACCACTGTCCGACTGAGCATGAGATTTATTAATCTGTGTCTCCTCTCAGCTCTGTAGTTACCTAAGATTTCCGAGGTCAATTCCCATCTATGAAATGGGTGGGCATAGAAACTTCTTCAAGATTTTATTATGAGGACCTTATGAGAACAAGCATAAAAAGGTTGGCACCTAGTATAATTGTTAAATAAATAGATATTTATTATTGCTAATGATTGGTTTCTGTGTGGCTTCCATAGATTGTCCTAGGAATATGCAATTCTGGCTGTGAAGAGTAGGACAAACAAAAATTACCCTCCTCAAGGAGTCTCATTTCCTAGATGGATTTCTTATAGGGATGAAGGGACTGTGTATCAGAGGTCTCCCAAACCTCTGTTCTCCTTAAAATCCTGGCCTACCCAACTAACCTTCTTCATCTGTTGGTCTTTCTGGTTCAGCGGTAGACCTACCTCACTTTGACAACTTTTTGTGCAACCCTATCCCCCCCCCCCCCCCCGGCGTGGTTTCTTCGCTATGAATGTTCTGCACTCCCTGTAATCACCTTGGAGGTTTCCAAGACCTCTCAGCACCTCGGGTGATATTGCGGAGTTGGCTCTGGGACCCAAGTCTTGCTGGCAGCTGCTGCTGTTGGCTTTACAAGCATGGAACTGAGAGGAAGAGCAACGCTCACTCTTGGGAGCCAAAGGAACCTCTCCCTCCTGGCACCGGAGCAGAGTTCAGGGATGCAGGGAGATGGCCCCATCGATGTTATTAGTGTGGAGTCATGGATGAAGGATGGTGTTCTTGGACATGGTGTTTTTTTTGATCTCTCATTACAGTGATACCTACTGTTCATTGAGTTTATACCCCATGGCGAGCATGGTCAGACAAACCCAGTTCCTTTACATGTTTTGTTTTGTCTTATATCATTTAATTTCAGTAATTTACCAGTGAAGGGGTGACTTTAAAATCCTTATTTTTATAGCCTTATATAATTTAATTTTAGTAATGTACCAGTGAAGGGGTGACTTTGAAAATCCCTATTTTTATAGCAAGGGAATTGAGGCACATTGTACTTATGTACCTGTTTACTGGTCTTTTTCCTGATGGGTACAACTTATCTCAGCACAGGTTGTGTGAAGATGTGTGCAAATATGTATGGTAGAAATGGAGTTGAACTAAGTCTAAGTAAGCTTCAGCCTTATATTGCAGTTTGGGTGTTGGCTCTGCCATTTGCTAGCATATGCCTCTGAGCCTCAGTTCCCTCATCTGGGCATGCTCTTTCCCTCCACTGCTGTGGGGACAGCGATTTTATGGTAAAGCACATGGCAGTGACATTAGAAATTTTATATCCTTTCTTTCTCAGCCATGGCTGCTTTCCCTGAATGACTTTATAGAGCCCCCTCCCTTCCTGGTGAGGGTAGTGTTAAAGACTCTGCTGAATAGCCTACGAAACTTGTAGACTCTTTCCCAAGAAAGTGCCTGCCAGTTGCCCCCCAGGGTACTGCTCCATTTGGTACACACTGACCCTGAGCAGTGGTGGTCCATGTAAGTTTACCCTTTGTGAGGCTTGCTGGGATGCGCTTCCTTTTTCCTTTTCCTCACTGGCAAGCAGCCTCCTGGGTACTCAGGCTAGACATTGCTGCCTTGAGCAAACACTAGGAAAATTCTTTAGGAGCTGTGGCTCTTCAGAGAGGTTGCCAGGAGAACAAGGAAAAAGGCTTTCTCTTCCTGAGTGTGGAGTTGTTCCTGATGAGAGGGAGGGAGCAGCGGAGGCTGGGGTTTCAGAAATGACCAAGGTGCTTTGCATTTGTGCTTTCTTATTGCGTCAACAATGCTATCAGGCGACTTCTATTTTCCCCATTTTACAGATGAGCAAACCAAGGGAGAATGGCAGGTATCAAGGTGCGCACCAGTTCAAGCCTGTCTCAGATCTAAGAGCTCTTTGTATCATACTTTTTCCCAAGAGTCAGGTCTCTGGGGAAAGAGTAACTTCATGTCCTTTGCTGTTAGTAAAGGAAATGCCTTTCCTCCTAGTAGCCAGACATCCGCAGCTACTGCCTTTGTTATGTGTTCTTGATGGCCTCAGATGGCCAAATTGCAGACTCCTGTGTTTCAGAAAAGGAAGAGACTTCTGTGTGTACTGTTTATGTACAGGGACCTATTGGCTCCTGAATACTAGAGTCAGCTAAAGCTACTACGTATCAGCCTGCTTGCTGCCTGTAAGCTGGTGGTACTTCTGCCAAACTGATATTTGCTATGATGGCTTCAGGGGCCATTGTCTCAATGGAAAAACCAAGCTCAAGACCCCATAATGATCTGCTTCTACTTCCCCCTAAGTCTGATCTTGCCACTGTTATGTCAGCAGCTGGGCAAGCCACCCCAACATTTCTGTGCTTGCATTGTTCTCTTTTATGTCTTCTCTCTCCCATCTCACTCACATGCCTCCCCCACTCCCGTCCCTTTAAGATCAACAGCATGTTGAGTTCTTATGTGTTGTGCACCGTGGTGAAACTGGCAACCTGAAGTCTCCCTGTGCTGCTTGTTAGGAATGCATGGGGCTAGGCTGCTGTGCACAGAAGTTAGGGGCAGCAGTATTCAGGTCTCTGCTTTCTGTTTGCACAGCATCTCTGCATTGTTGTCACCTGGCTATATTTGTAACTGACTCTTATCAAGGGCTTGCTCTATGCCAGACTCTGGCGGTGCATACCAACTGTTGAGTCCTTTCAATAATACTATGAACATGGTTCTGTCCTTGTCTGATGGGCGTGGGACCTACCCAAGGCATAGGCTTATGGGGAGTTGAGATTCCTGTGTCCTGAACAGCAGTCACCACAGCAGGGAGGAAGGTAGAGCATGCCAGCTTATTTGCTTCCCTCCTGCTCCAAGAGGATGCCCTTCAGTGCAGTAGAAGAGAGCCTGAATTTCAGGCCCCTTTGACTGCCCTCCCTCAATGACAAAGAGGATTTGGATGGGATTTTTGTCTTAACGGGAGCTGCAGAACTGGGTGTGCTGCTCCTGTGTTGTGCTGTGTCATTCCTCCTCACTTCTGGTCTGAGATGGCCTCCACCTGCTCTCCCTTGAGGCCTGGAAAGAAGGTTCAGAGACATCTGGGAGAAAAAGACACTGTGCTGGGCTGTGAGGTCCTAGATATAAGCCACTGAGTAGCCATCTGTAAGACACATCCTGATCTTACTTTGGTAGTGTGACATGCACCCTTTATTCTTTATTTTCTTCATTTGTTCACTTGATACCTGTTGTATAGTGTGCTTAAAACATATATGTAGGTGAGTATCTCCTCCTTAAAGGAAGTTAATATAGACCAAGGAGACCAGAATATCTATGGACCAGTGTGCTATGGTTTTTCCAATGCTATCTCAGTATAACCTGGTGTGTGTGTGTGTGTGTGTGTGTGTGTGTGTGTGTGTGTGTAGAAAACTGAAGAACAGGATGGGCCTACATCAAATGGTGAGGAAGAGAGGAAGTGGTGTTTACTGCCAGATCAAGAACCTCAGCCCTGATGCTTGTCTGAATCTTGGGCAAATTACAAATTGTCTGATGCTGTTTGTTTCTCAATGAAACAGTGCCTACTCGATAGGAGTTTGAATACCCAATGAAGTATTATTCATGAAGTTCACAGCATTTCTGACATGTAGTGAGAGCCCAGTGCAAGGTGGCTTCTTTTTCTTTTCTTTTTATTATTAAGTGCTATCTCTATTTTTTAATAATGGAGAAACCAAGCCTGGATCTCCAAGCAAATACTATAGAGAATGGGGGTCTATTAATTGTCATTAGGCAGAAGAAATAGAGAGTTATGAAGAGGTTCAGGAGGCCAGCACCTGCTCTGTGTGGGTGGAGGCAGATGCTTCAGGGTGGAATTGGGACAACTTCCTGAGGAGATGGTTTCTGAGACCTGGCCTGCCTACGTAACTGGAGATTGGGAAACTCAGCGTTGCTGGAGCAGGCAACAGTGAGGCAAGTTGGGTGACTTCTGACTTTGCTGTGTACCCCAACTGGGAGGGGCTCTACAAAGAGTCATTGGCTCTGTGGCTGTGGGCTGTGGGCAAAGCTTTAGTTGGTAAAGGAGAAAGGAATTTGGAATTGCGTTTGGAAAGGGACCTAGGACTATGTGTTTCTGTGCCAAAGTGGCAGTACTCTTCCCTATCTGACATGGAACTAGGTAGCTCTAGACATAGTTTTGGTTTTACCTGGACCGTGAGTCAGATAATTCTTGACTGTTTGGTCCTTACTGCTAGCATACAGGGCTAGATGAACTTCTGTCCCCTGGGATCACTTGAGTTTGAGACCACAGAAACTGAACCAAGCTAGTACTTGTAAATGTGTGTGACCCTGTGCTTTCCCAGCCCCATTTCACCTTTTCTTTAAAAAAAAAATTTTAAATTAAAATAGAAGCACGCCACTTTCCTCCTTCCCTTTCCTCTTTCCAGCCCCTCCTGTGTACCCTCCCTGCACCCCCCGCGCTTCCCAAGCTTCTCCCATGCACCCTCAATTTGAAAGCCTTTTTCTTTGATGATTATTATTGTCACATATATACCTGCTAAATGCGTTTTTGTTGTGTATATATAATTTCAGGTTTACTCACTTTGTATTAGATAACCAATAAGGATATTCATCTTTGGGAGAAGCTAATTATTCCTCTCTCAGCAGTCATTAACTGCCTGTAGTTCTTTGTCTATGGGCGGGACCCCAAGAAATCCCCCCACCCCAATATGTTAGAATATCCATTTATATTTTCATTTTTCTGGTCTTGTTTATATGGCCTTTTCTAGAAGAGACTGTTTCAAAGTAGACTTTCTGCTATTCTGGCTTTTACAATCTTTCTATTTATTCATCTGACACATTCCCTGAGACAAAAATGTAGGAACTGTGATGCAGATGTATCCATCTGGGGCTGGGCTCCTCATGTTCTGATCTGTTGATCTCTGCATTATGTCCAGTATGGTTTTCTGTGATGGCTGCCATCTGCTATGGAGAGATGCTTCTTTGGTGAGAGGCGGTAGCTACATGTATATCTGAACATTTGGAGCTAGGAGCTATAGATGAGAGAGAGCATGCTTGTTTGTCTTGCTGGGTCTGGGTTTCTTCACTCAGTGTAATCTTTTCTAGGGCCATCTGTTTACCTGCAGTTTTCATGATTTGATTTTTTTGTACAGCTGGCTAGTATTCCATGTGTAAATGTACCACATTTCCATTATCCATTCATTAGTTGAAGAACATTTAGGTTGTTTCCGTTTCCTGGATATTGTGAATAAGGTGGCATTGGACATTGCTGAGGAAGGATCTGTGGAGTAGGATGGCGAGTCCTTTTGGGCATATGCCAAGGAGTGGTGTCACCTGGACTATATGGTAGATTTATGGAGTCTCCATGTGATTTGCAGAGTAGCTGTACCAATTTTTGCAATCCCAGCAGTGGTGAATGAGTGCTCCTTTTGGCCCACAACCTCACCAACAGTTGTTGTCAGTTGTTCCATTGATCTCAGCTATTCTGACTGGGGTGAGAGGAAATCTTAGAATTGTTTTAATTTTCATCTCCCTAATTGCTAAGGATAATGAACACTTTCTAAGGTGTTTATTAGCCATATTTATTTCTTCAATTGAGAACTCTCTGTTTTGGACCCTAGCCCATTTTTAAAAATTGGGTCATTTGTTTTCCAGATACCTTGTCTTTTGAATTCTTTGTATGTTCTGGATATTAATCCTCAATAAAATACTAACAATCTATCAAGAAGATCATCCACAACAATTGGTGTGGGATTCCTCTCTGTATGCTGTAAATATGTTTTGTTACCATTGGTTAATAAAGAAACTTCTTTGGGCTTACAGCAGGGCAGAATAAAGCCAGGCGGGGAATCCAAACAGATATAGAGAGAAAGTAGGTGGAGTCAAGGAGACACCATGTAGCTGCCAAAGGAGACAGATGCCAAAACTTTACCCAGTAAGCCACAGCCTTGTGGCAATACACAAAATAATAGAAATGGATTAACTTAAGATGTAAGAGTTAGTTAATAAGAAGAATAAGTTAATGGGCCAAGCAGTATTTTAATTAATATAGTTTTTTGTCATTATTCGGTTCTGGGCAGCCAGGAAACAAACAAGCAGTCTCTGCCTATTCACAATCAAGTTGGCTTTATCCTGAGAAGTGCAGGGTTGGCTCATCATACATGTCAATAAATATGAAAAATTATATAAATAGAATTAAAGACAAAACTCATACTATTATCTCAATAGAAGCAGATAAAATTTTTAAAAAATCAAACGTGCTTTCATGGTAAAATTTTTAGATAGAGTACTGGAGAGAATATACCTCAATAAAATAAAGGATATACATGACAAGCCAACATTATCCTAAATGGAAAAAAATTCGAAGCAGTCCATTAAATCAGTAACAAGACATGGCTGCCCACTCTCCCTACTCCTGTTCCTTATACTGCCAGATGCATTAGCTGTAGCAATAAGGTAAGGGAATGTAATTAAAGGGATACAAATAGGAAAAGAAGTCAAATTATCCCTATTTGCAGATGATATGATATCACTCATAAAAAATCCCCAAAATACCACCAGAAAGCTTCCAGAAGCAATCAACAATTTCAGTGAGTGGTACAGTACAAAATCAACTTAGGAAACCCAGTATCTTTTTTGTACCCCAACAACAAGCATACTGGTAAAGAGATTGTGGACACATCGCCATTTATTTATTTATTTCCATAAACATTGTGATTTTATTTTAAACTATCACAGAAAATGAACAGTACCTTATTTTTAAAGCTGTTGAATTATCAAGCACATAACTTTAGGAACTAATATATATTTCGTAATGAAACTTGAAGATAGTTTCAACTGTTTTCTGTGATTATTATAACCAAATTTTATCTTGATTCTTTAATATGGTTCATTTACATTTTCTACAAACTCTTTTAAGTTTATTCTGAAATCCTATTAATGGGAGTGCTGTGTGTTTTCATTTCCACAGGTCCGACCTCTTTTCTAGCGCTGTTCCCTTTTTTAGCTCTATCATTCCTAGACTTTATCTCCTGGGCAGGAGAAGAGTGCTATCTGTAGGTCATCAACCTGATTTCCTTGGTTTATCACAAGAGTGAGGCCGGATGGAAAGGATGCTTATGTAAGTCACCTGTGATTTGGATGTTCTCATCATTTCACACTAAATATGATTATGTCAAATTTCTTATGACTCAGAAGGAAGTTCAAAGGGAAACCCAATGCTTATTTTAGAACAAGCTGCAGTGACCCCCAGTGAAACTGATTAGAATCTTCAGCATGGTTCAGGCCGGAAAGCAGTTTTTATCTGACATCTTTTATATATACCTTTTTTCTGGTTTAGAAACAAATAAATGTTCTCTTGAATTATTGCAAAATTCTAACTATTGGGCTTGGTAAATAGTATATGTTTTTTGTATAATGGCATCTGGAGTCTAAGTCCCCACAGGAGGACAGTTATATCCACTTGTGTGTAATGATTTGACTGCAATTACAAAAACATAGATAGCACACAGATAAGCTGGAAAGTTATCTAAACAGTATATAGTGCTGCGTCTCTCAAACGTTTGGTCTCAGTTTCCATAGTTAGTAGAAGCCTGCCTTAACCAGCTTGCCTTGCAGATACATGGTAACCCCAGCTTTCTGACAGTTATACAAACTGTCATTTATAATAGCACCAAAGACAATAAACTGTTTTGGAATAAAACTAACCAAGGAAGTGAAAGATTTCTACAGTCAAAGCTTTAAATGTCTGAAGAAAGAGATTGATTAAGACTAGCAAATAGAAAGATGCCCCATTATCATGGATTGGTAGAATTAATATTGTGAAAATAAACATCCTACCAAAAGCAATTTACAGATTCAATATACTTCCAATCCAAACGCCACAATATTCTTCACAGAAATATAAAAACACCATCCTAATGTTCATATGGAACTAGAAGACTCCAGAGAGACAAAGCAAACCTGAGCAAAAGGAAGAATGCTGTAGGGATTTCTATTTCAGATTTCAAGATATAATAGAGCTCTAGCAATAAAAACAATGTGCTACTGGCATAAACACAGACATGTAAACCAATGGAAAATAGAAGACCCAAGCATGAGTTCTCATAACTGGAGCTACCTGATACTTGAAAAAGAGGCAAAAACCAAAAACAACCCCAAGGAAACAACAAAACTCCAAAACAAAACAAAAAACCAACCAACTAAAAACAACATCCAAAACAATAATAACAAAAACACACTGGAGAAAAGGTAGCATCTTCAACAAATGGTGCTGGGAAAATCTGAGTGTCCACATGTGGAAGAATAAGATTAGACCCTCCACAATAATTATATCTATGTGAATCAAACACCCCAGTTTGCAACCTAAAACACTAAAACCACTAAAGGAAAACATAGGCAGTACCCTACAAAATGTAAGTGTAGGGAGGATTCCATTTGCCCAGGAGTTAAAGCCAACATTTGACAACTGGGACCTCATAAAACTAAAAAATCACATCTTGCAGGCAGGACAAATTGTAGGTTGAGGTTTTGTGGCTGGCTTGGTGTCCCAGTCCTACTACTGGAAGCCTTGCCTGGTTACAGAAGATGGCCAGTTCAGGCTCCATGTCATTCATTACTAGGAATCTTCACCAGGGCCACCTTTATAGATTCCAGGGAGTTTTCATTGCACTAAGTTTCTATCTCACCCTGAAATGCCCTCCAGTTCCAGTGATGCAGAACTTGTGGGAGCGGCCAACCAATGACTGGTCCAACTTGAGACCCACGCCATGGGAGGGAATCCATGCTTGATACTGCCTGGGTGTTCAGGAACCACAGGCTGGATAGCCCAGAGACCTAGGATAGAACCAAGCATGACTGGAAAAGAAAGTCAATGAAATGATTCCTAATGATACACTGCTATACTCTTCTACCATAGCAGAGTATAGCAGAGCTTAGCCTAATTGTCATCAGAGAGGCTCCATCCAGCAACTGATGGGAGCAGATGCAGAGACCCACAGCCAAGCATTAGATGAAGCTCAGGAATCCCGTGGAAGAGGAGGAGAAAGGATTTTAGGAGCCAGAGGGGTCAAGGACAGATAACATAAGGATGCAGCCCACAGTATCAACTCACTAGGGCTCATAGAGGCTCACAGAGACTAAAGTGACAATCAGGGTCTGACCTTAGTCATCTGCATTTATGTTATGGTTGTGAGGCTTGTTGTTCTTGTGGGACTCTTAATTAGTGGGGGCTGTCTCTGATTCTTTTGTCTGCTTTTGGGATCCTTTCTCACCTGTTGGATTTGTAACTTGTTATGTCATGTTCAGTTGATATCCCTGGATCCTCTTTTCTGCAGGGAAATGGAGAAGGAGTGGATCTAGGAGAGAGGGGAGGTGGGGAAGTAGAGGGACTGAGAGGAGAGAAGGGAGAGGAAACTGTGGATGAGATATAATATATGAAATAATAATTAAAAACTAAAACGCTTTTGAACAGCTAAGGAAACACTAAACTGAGTGAAGAAGAAACTGACAGAATGGGAGATAACCTTTGCCAGCTATGCATCTGACTGAGGATTAATATCCAGATCACAGAGAGAACTCTTTCCCTTCCTGACTCCTTCCTCTTTATCTTTATTCTCCATTGTCACATATTCACCCCAGACAGCCATCAAGCTTGGGCTCATCATGTTCCTGTCTTCACATGGCATGTGTCAGAAGACAGTGAGGTGCAGATCATTTGTAGATGGTGTAGATGCTGCCGAGGTGAGTGTGGGGGTGAGAGAACCCTGCTTGCAGCGAATCACTGATGAGGCAAAGAATTTCTCTAGCTTTGGACGTCTGTGCACACCTGTATGATCAAAGAATTTCTCTAGTTTTGAACATCTGTGCACTCATGAATGATTCTCTGTGTGGTTTTTACAACTTGGAGTTTTCATAGAGGAGGTTACATGGTAAGGGAAGCTCCTCACAACAGGGACCTACATTCTACCTGTGTGCTGCTCAGCTGTGGTTTGTGGGAACCAGCCAGCGAGCTGGTGATTCGTGGGGCAGGCAGCAACTCCTTCCCTCCTCTTTGGCAAATGTGGCTGTGTTAGGCATCCAGGAGCAATCCATTATCTTTGAGCTACATTGCTTTTGTTTTGGAATTAACGATCCAAGACATGCCCTAGAAAGTCTCCATCATGTTGTGTATTGGTTTCATGGTAATTCCATTCCCAACCCAAACTTCATGAAAAGAAAAATGCTCCCACCACAGCCTTCTCCGAGTCTCTAGCAGTGCTTTACAAAGGGTGCAGAGAGATGGCTTGCATGGCAAAACGCTTGTCACAAAGGCGTGAGAATCTGAGTTCCGTCCCCAGCGTCCATCCATGGGTTGTGGTTTTGAAAAATGATTTCAGTGATTGAAACCATTAAGAGTTCTAGATATTTTTTTTGTTGTTGTTAATCAAAGCAATTAAGTTTGGTTGTCATTGTGAGGTAGATGTGGGCTTTATTTCCTCACCCTTGGATAAGACAGGTTCTCATTTGAGAAAGCAAAAAAATCCAGAAAGAGAAATAAAAAGAAAACACAGGACTTCAGAACTGGTGAGGCACCTGTGCCACACCTCTCTCCTTCGGAGCATTCCCTATCTTGTCCCTGTCTTTTAAAACGGTGACTGGTGCTGGAGAAGGTCTGTGTTTAAAAGCCAAAAGGTTTTAAATATTGTGCGCCATTCATAAGGTCTGGAGGGGAGGGCCCTTTTCCCTCCTGTGGCTGGTAAGTAGCTGGAATAGCCACCCATCTCCTAGAGCTGACCATGTGCCTCTTCAGTGCTAGCCCCTCCAACTTGGAATTACTTCTGCCCGTCTGGACATGAGCCCCAGTTAGTGCCCTGAACAGCAGTGCCTCCTTTCCATGGCAAACTTTCTTCTGTTTGTAAACATGATGAAATAGAAATAATCTTTAAAACAGAGAAGCAAGCCAAATCCAACAAATTTCCTCAGCAGCTAGACTGCCTTCCACACTGTCCCATCCTCATGCCTCTTCTGCTTTACTGTCAAAATCTCCTTTCTGTTGTGCCCAGTCCCAGGTTCTCTTCTGAACTTGCTGTCATAAAGGCCCAAGGGATCATCGTGCTAATGACACCATGAGCCTTCTACATCAGCACTTGTCTTCCTTGAGGTTGTCTTCCTCATCAACTGAAGGAATGTTCCAGGCTTCTTCATCTCCTCTGAACACTCACCCTTGCTGTCCTGGTGGGTTTCTTTATCAACTCAACACAAGTAAAAGTTATCTGGGATGAAGAACATACCTCCATTAGGTTGCTTGTAGACAAGTCTGCAGGAGCATTTTCTTGATTGCTAATGGATATAAAGGAGGATCCAACCCACTGTGGGCAGTGCCCATTCCTGGGCAGCTGGTCCTAGGTGGTATAAGCAAGCGGATTGAGCAAACCAGTAAGGAGCGGAGCTACATGTCTCTGCTTCAGTTTCTTCCTTGACTTTCCCTGATGATGGACTGAACTTGTAAGCCAAATTAACCCATTCCTTCCCAAATGCAATTGGTTATGGTGTTTTATCACAGAAATAGATGCCTAAAACACTTCATTACATCTTGGGTCTGTGGGTCTTCCCAAGGCTTTTCCTTTTGTTTCTTCTGCCACACCATGTCCATTTCTTTTGTCACTCATCTTTCAGGTCCCTGGCTTCCACCAGCATGTGGGCATGATACCCAGATACCCTTCAGTTCTTTATTTTCCTGCTGTCTACAGTAGTCTCCTCTGTATGTCTGATATTTCCATCTTGACAGATCGCTACCTTCATTCTTTTAGCCTGCTAATAGTATTTAAGGGTAAAACCTGAGAGTCAGACGTGTCCTTGAATACACACTTTTGAAGTTATTAGGTATGTAGCTGTGGGTCTTGGTATCTTTGAAGCTCTGCTTCTCCACCAAATTGAGAAAATGGTATTAAAATGATCTGGCTCTTGGGAGGATTAAAGGAGACAATGCAAGTTGATGTCAGACAGCTGAGAGACTGTCTCTTTTGGTTACTTAGGTACCTGCTTTCTGATTAGGACTGCTTGAATCATTCATGCACAGCACATAAAGAGTAACTCATTAGATGAATATACAATGGACTTGAAAGACCCTTCAAGAGTGTTTATTGTAACTTTCTTTAATGTAAATGCCCAGCATTAGCGCAGAGGATAAGCTTAGTGCACGACATAAACCCCACCCCAGATTTCTGCATTGCATCAGAGACATGAGTAGTTTAGAGTAGGCGTTAATCAAGGCATATTTGATGAGATAACTTAACTGTTTTACGCATGGACAGATTTCATATTTTTGTTGACATAGAAAATACATTTTCATGTTAGTTAAGATAATATCAGCTATTAGGTTGTGATTAGAAATTATTCAACTATGTCCAGGTTTGAGATTGCTGTTTGAGTAGTTTAGTTGTTTTATGATCAGCCATTTGACATCTCACCCTTTATAAGCACATAGAAAAGAAATGAATTTTTCCTCCAATAACCAAAAGGTGACGCTAGCTATTTAAGGTTTTTAATGGCATTGTGCTTCTTGGCAGCTGTGGAGAATTGGTTGTAGCTCTGGAGGCCCTGTGTGGGGCCCCTTCCTTTTATCTTATGCTGCCTGCCTTGTGATTCCTTTAGTGTGCTGACTGTAGATAACTATGCTTCCAACTTTTGAGCCAGCCCTCCTAGAGATGCTCTTGTGCACAGGGAGCTCTCCTGCCTCCACCTTCTGTTCTTGAGAGAGCCGAAAGGTCCAGAGAGATTAGAGGCTTGCCTGGGGCTATAGCAAGTTGTTCATAGAGTCTATTATTCCAGCGTCTAGACACAGCCCATCTTGGATTCACTTTGGTCAGAAATAGACATAAAAATGTTTCCTACCAATAGTTTGAGTTTGTTAGCCTTCTATTTCCTTTGATAGAATAGTGATAGATGATTGCTATCTGTAGATGCTAGATAGATAGATGGATAGATGCTAGATAGATAGATAGATAGATAGATAGACGCTAGAAAGATGCCAGCTAGCTAGGTAGATGCTAGACGTAGATGCTAGATAGATAGGTGGATAGAGAGATAGACAGATGCTAGGCATAGATGCTAGAAAGATGCTAGGTAGATAGAAAGATAGAGATAGGTAGATAGGTAGGTAGATAGATAGATAGATAGATAGATAGATAGATAGATAGATAGATAGGTAGGTAGGTAGGTAAATGGATGGGTCCTAGATCAATGCTAGAGGATGCTGTGTTTTCTGTGAGGAGACAGGTAGTGCTGTTCAGGGAAACACTGACAGGGAAGGATCTAATGAGGGAGGCAGGGGGTGGGGCACTGCCATGAAGAGGTTGATTTGGAGCAGCCAGACATAGTGTCTAAACAACAGGTCTCAGGTGGGAGTCATTTAGCATTTGAAGCCCCCTGGTGTGGTCGCACAAGTCAGTGTTGTTGAGGATACTTGTCCTTCAGGGGCAAGAACTGGCTCTTGTTCCATCCATTGCCAAGTGCAACTGCTGATCATCACCTTTATCCAGAGGCATTCTGGAAAAGGAAGTCAGTGTGGCAGGATCTAGGTTTCTAAGTAAGTCTTTTGTAACTCCCAGGAAACTCAAGAGTTTGAGTTCTTCAAGGAGGCTTGCTTGCAGCAAATGCATTTTATTTTTCCTTAAATGACTAATTAGAGCAACAGTGCTATTAATGCTGGAGCCCATGTCTTGTAACAATGGGGATTTTTACCCATGTCACATGTATCCTCACACATCCATGCATTTAGACTGCTCGCTCCAGCCTGTGGACTGCCAGAAGTTGGATTGATTTTACATGACTTGGCTGAGTGTCCTGGACAGGGCGGTGGGAAGTTTCCTTTATCCGGAGGTGTGCATTCCTTTGGTCCTCTGTCTTTATTATAGCTGTGATTTACTCAGGGTGTTTGCTTCTTATTTGTTTTTAAAAAAGTCAACAACACACAAAAATTTTCCCCAGCAGAGTCTTGCATACTGCTTATCCTGTAGGTTGGGATTTCAGAGATTCGAGTTGTTGTCTCTCCTTGCCCTTTGAACCTCTCTGAAGCCTTCCTTTGTCACAGGCAGATGTCCAAGTCAGAGTCAGTGACTTACAGCACACTAGTGCTTTGAAACCTTTCTCCATTGCTTTAAACCTCAGAGCTGCGAAATGTACCCTGGGCGGAGGCTGAGAGAATCTGGCCAGGCAAGAACAGTGTTGCTGAGTTTCACAGAAGAATCACTTGTAGTATAGAGTACCTTCTGGGGCAACTGATGCAGAGCTTGCTCTTACTGTATTGTCCTGGGCTTTTAGAATTGTAACTTAACAGAGTCAGGCTTTTGGATGTTGTCACTGGCAATTTTCCCATTTGTAGAGTGGCTTTAAACAACAGTGCCGACCTCAAAGGGATTCGGAGAGAATTAAGTGATTAATATATTTAAAATCCTTAGAGACTGGGCACGTAGCAAACGTTGAATAAAGCTTATTTATCACAGTGTTGAAAATCTTTGAGAGTATCCTAGCTTCACATTCTGAGACGTTGCAGTCCTTCTTGGGATGTAGACAGCTCTTCCTTCCTTATTTCCTTCCTTCCTTCCTTCCTTCCTTCCTTCCTTCCTTCCTTCCTTCCTTCCTTCCTTCCTTCCTTCCTTCCTTCCTTCTGAGTTGGGGCTATGCATGCATATGGTGCAATGAGGGACACTGATACATCCCTGCTGAGTACGTGGAGTAGTAATAGAGTAGCAGGGTAATGTGTTTGGTGAACCCTGTTACTTTGTGACTTCAGGAACCTCCATCATGCAGGAGGTTAATGAGTGTAGGTAACAAGATAGTGGGCAATTATTTTTTGAAAGCTTGCTTGTCCACCACAAACCCTTCATGTATTGTACATGTAAGTGTACAATTCTGATCAATTTTAGTTTCTGTGTGTGACTGTCAAGCTTATCCTGCAGTGTGAGTGGAGACTCAGTGCTTGCCTTTAAAGTGTTTGATTTCTCTGAAGCTGATAAGCCGCCCTAGTTGGGCCTTGAATGTGGGTCTTCATGACATTTACTTATAGCCTTCATTAATTTTTTGTTTGCTTGTTTGACCTACCCCCCTCCCCCCCGCTTAGAGATGGAATCTCACCATGTAGCGCTGATAAGCCGCCCTAGTTGGGCCTTGAATGTGGGTCTTCATGACATTTACTTATAGCCTTCATTAATTTTTTGTTTGCTTGTTTGACCTACCCCCC